>JAXBDA010004256.1:0-29877 GCA_036023075.1 Gaultheria prostrata | reverse complement strand
CGGAAGGGCTTGATCCGATCAATTTTTGATAAAAACGCTATATATAACTTTTTATCAAAAATTGATCGGATCAAGCCCTTCCGAGTATTTTTTTTTTACGAGTCCTCGCGATGAACCTTAAAAACATGTTTTAAACACATCTAACGGTTCGGATCGTTGAAATTCAATCCGGAAATGAAAGTCTCTCACCCTTGCAAAGTGAGGGAGTCCTCATTGGATCCTTGTTGTGTATATATATATATGGAAAATTTCAAAAAAGCACCTAAACTTTCAGCCAATTCTTAAAAAAACACTTGAACTTCGTCCGTCAACAAAATGACACCCAAACTTTATATTCCGTCAACAAAAAAACCCTTGCCGTCTCATTCTGTTAATGTTTTTGACAGAGGGAGCTAACGATGGTTAACTCTTAGTAGCCCTACTAGCCTACCTACCATTTTGGCTGTGCACCTGGATAAGTTTTTCAAAAATATGGTCTATGATGTACCGATGAACAATCCAAACCGTTGATTATTTTTCAAATAAGTTTTTGAATTTACCTGAAAATTTTAAACTCAATCGGATACATGTAAGTGCTTGATTGGATCATCTAATTTTTCATTCAGAATTTAGGATCCTATAATCTGAATGAAAACTTGAATGATTGGATCGGGCACTTACACGTATCCGATTGAGTTGAATTTTTTAGGTTTAACTCAAAAAGTTATTTCGAAAATACTCAACAGTTTGGATTGTTGGGGAGCCCGGAATGAGGCCTACACATAATTGTCTGTTCATGCTGGGGTCCTTGTACTCTTCCTCCAATCCATGGCCAAAGCCCGTGCTATCAGACGAACCCTAGACTCCTTCACTGTCAAATCCATCCGAGGTATGCCCCTCTTTCTCCTCTCCTCTCCTATCTCTATCTCATCGGAATTCTAACTATGCCGTCTCCGGTAGCCGGTAATTGTGTCTTAATGCGCCCTTCAAATTCCTTATTCCTTAAAGCCCTCTTACGTGGTACGATTGGAGACGATTGAGTCGGACATCAGAGGTATTACCGGTCGGAGGAGTCGATCTGCGGCGGCAGAGATAAGACACGACACTGTTTGGATTGGAAGAAAGACAAAGAAAGAGGGAATGGCTACATGGATTTATGTCGTCGACGGGCTAAACGGGGGCTACGGCAGCAAGATAACGGCGTATGTTGTTATTACCTCCATAGTTGCTGCTTCATGTGGCCTCATCTTTGGCTATGATATTGGGATTTCATGGCGATTTATTTCCTTTAAAAATCTTCAAATCATTCTTTGCCCAATTACTAAAAATTCATTCATCTTTGGGATATTTATATGTATTCTTTTGAATTCGTAACTGTATGCCTCAACCCCAAACAAAAAATTATATTGTGCTCTGCAAAATTGGGAACATAGCAAGTGATTTGTGTCATTCCAATCAGTGGTAGTAGTGGAACAGAGCAAATGGATGCATGCATAAATTAAAGCTAATGGGGCCTCTATACACTTCTCATTAGCAGAAAATAGTTTGACTTTTGGAACACATCTACTGCTCATTGATGAATTTTTTTGGCAATTAGAGGGAGAGAGCATACAATTGGGGAGAGAGAGAGAGGGAGAAAGAGAGAGTGCTCTGTTTTTTGTTTTTCAATTGGGGAGAGAGAGCATATAGTTTGGCTTTTTTATAGTTCCGCCATAAACGACGTAGTTTTGGGCACTTAACGGAACCCCAACGTCCAAAACCCTGTTAAGTCCATCTGTTAGGTCTCCTCTGTTAAGAACGTGACAGATTTGGACGGCATGGATTTTTTTTGTTGACGGAATATAAAGTTCGGGTGTCGTTTTGTTGACGGACGAAGTCCAGGTGTTTTTTTAAGAATTGGCTGAAAGTTCAGGGGCTATTTTGAAATTTTCCCATATATATATATATTAACAAAAAAAAATGTAATCTAACTATAGAATATAGATGGTGAATCTGTGTATGAATATGCACTCTTTTTCTTTATTTGTGGATTTATTGATGAGGTGAGGGTTTGATTTGTGGATGAAATTGACCCAGACAACATGGATATGAAATTGGAGTACAGAACATTGAAGGAGAAGATGGAGGAGTTCAATAAATGGAGATTGAAAGTCTGGGTTACGTTTTTTTTTTAAAGGAAGAGGATTTCATGCTTTTATATAAAGAGTTTACGTTTTGATTTAGGGATTTTGTTGAGTTTGGGTTGTGAGGAAGCTCACAAAAATTGACTTCGGATCCAGCACGAGCTGATTTTAATTCTAATTTTGGGGTTAACTGGCGGCATGGGTTAACTGGTCGTAGGATGTAGGTAGAAGATGATGTTTTGGCAAGGCTAAAAGGTGAAAAGGTAAATTCATTTTTCCATTAATGTTCACTCCATTTTGGATTCACATACTTTGAGGAGGTTAAGTGTTTGAGTTTAAACCTTAAGGGGGCAACTCGGAAACGGGTGATAGTTGAAGGGGGTTTAATGTAATTTACCCTAATATATAAACCATACTGAGTTCCCTCAAAAATCAAATCAAGCTTCATCAGAAAAAATCCGAAAAATAGCACCAAAAAAAAAATTAATCCTAAAAATAAATTTAAATAATGGAAAGAAACGAGTAAAAAACAAAAAAACTAGGAAAGGGGAAAATGATAAATTATTGATTTCTATAAAATATAACCTCTAACTTTTATTGTTAATTTTTTTATTCACTTTAATTTTGCTATACTTCACCTTCTACCTCTGATTTATTTTTCCACGATCTTGCCTCTTTATGTTACTTCTTTTTCACTTCGGATTTTGCAGAATCTGTTTATCAACTTCAACTATTATTTAAATAAAAAATTTATATGAGTCAATCAAATTTAAAGTCTATAATTCTCCTTAATATAGACCATAAAATCGATTGTCTAAATAATTTATCTTTTAAAAAAGTAAAAATGCTCATCTGAGGATCTCAAACTCTTTAGTTTATACTTTTGCAAACTCGTGCTTTGAATAAATCAAAATATTATATGAGTACATCAAATTTAAAAATCTAAATTTTACTCAATACAGGCGATAAAAGTGATCGTTTGAAACCACATGCAAAAGTGATTGTTTGAAACCATATACAAATGCGTCTAGAGTAATATACTTTCTACGTAATTACTATTCACTAGCAAATGCGTCTTTATGATTTTCCTCTCCTCAAAAGCTTTATCTTCTTTTTCCAAGAAAAATGTAAAAGATAAACAAAAAGTAGAAAGGTAGTAGAAGAATAGATATTTTTAACACGAAATAGGTAAATTTGATAGTCTTGTTGAAATTTTGAAAAAAAAAAAAAAGATAACCTAAATTTTAAAAAATGCACGTGTTAACTAGGTAAACACATGGCCTTGTTGTAAATACTCAGACATGGAAATGAAACAAAAAAAGAAAGGTTTATCTACTATTTTAGTCCCTATAAAATGCACCGAGTTTCAATTTCGTCCTTACAAAATATTTTGTGTCAATTTCGTCCTCATAGTTTCAGACGAATTTCAATTTTGCTCTTCCGTCAAATTAATGACGGAAAATGCTTAAAAAAATTAATTTTCCGTTTGCCACATAAGCATTTTCCATCATTAATTTGACGGAAGGGCAAATTGAAATTCGTCCGAAACTATAAGGACGAAATTGACACAAAATATTTTGCAAGGATGAAATTGAAACTTGGTGTATTTTGTAGGGACTAAAATAGTAGATAAGCCAAAAAGAGAAAAAAAAAAATCATCAATTCCTTTGGAGGGCCAAGAAAAAATACCAAAATCAAGTCTCGAGCAAAAATAAATTATTTCTTACAAATTTCTCACATATTTTACAAATTATATTTTCTCTCCTACCTCTTATTACGTAAGAGCATCTCCAATCCTTGGTTATTTATTTATTTTGTTACCCAAACTCAAATATTGAGGAAAAACACAAAATCAATCTCCAATGGCATACTATTTTACCAGCCATTTTTTAGTTTTAATCTTTTTGTTTGTTTACCAAAGGAAAGAAAACCCAAATTCAAACCCTATTCTTCAACCCCTCTCCACTTTCTTATTATTTTCAAATGTGTCACTTTGACTCAAATTTGTGATGGAAAAATATTATAACAACAATAAATTGGCATAAGAACAAGAGTTTTATTTTCCAAAATAAGTGTTAGGGTGTCTCTAATCTTTACCTATTTTTTTTTTATCCAAACTAAAAAAAAATTGGGCAAAAAGTTTGTAAAGCTCCTCTCCAATCCCAATCCCAATCCCAATCCCATTCTCATTTTAGTTTACCCTATCTCTTACCCAAATTTGGAGAGACCAAAATCCTTACTCATTATTGGAGGGAAAACTTAATAAACACTCACTAGAAAGAAAGGTATAGCATTGGAGTTGAAATTGAAGCTTTTTACCCAATTTTTCACCCAAATATGGGTAAAAAAAAATAGGTAAGGATCGGGGTTGCTTTGGCTAAATAAACCAAAATGATTTATTTTTTTTGTCTTTATTCCAAAAAAAATTACATTTGTCAGTTTTACGTCGACTTTTTCCTAGTTTATTGATTTGTCTCGACAAGAAGAATCTAAAATGTATAAAATTATTAATCAAACTTTAAATTTTTGTGAATAAAGACAAAAATAATCTAATAAACTAACAAATGAATCGTAGTAATGGATACAAAACACTAGATCAAAAAAACTGAATCCATTATTCTCAAGTTATATTATATGTGTTCGGATGAAACACTTAACGATATTCGATTGAATTGATTTACACTTGTAATACTCGATGAGTTTTACGCGATGCACATCCCCAATCGTCGGAACGATATTGGTGGGCCACACCGGTGGTTTGGTTTCACAGCACGCCGCTGCGTAACACTAACACCCCATTTCAGATATTTTAGTGGAAATACTTCCTTATTCCCCACTGTCTTTCTTGCAATCCAAATGGCTGTTTGCCTGTTTTATTCTCAAACTCACATAGCGTTCTTCTCCGGCAGATCATAAACCATGGCCTCACAAAACCGAAACCCAGAAATCAGGAAGGACACCGTAAACAACCGATGGGTCATCTTCTCCCCAGCCAGATCTCGCCGTCCCTTCGATTTCAAATCCAAGTCAAACCCTAATCCCAGCAACCAATCTGAATGCCCCTTCTGCATCGGCCATGAGCACGACTGCGCCCCCGAGATCTTCCGCGTCCCACCCGATACCGCCTCCTGGCAAATCAGAGTCATCCAGAACCTCTACCCAGCTCTCAGCAGAGAAGTCGAACCCGGCTCGTCTGCTCCCAATTCGACCGGCGACGTCGCGATCAGTGGGTTTGGGTTTCACGATGTGGTAGTTGAGTCGCCGGTTCACTCGGTTCACTTGGCCGATTTGGACCCGGTTGGGGTCGGGGAGGTTTTGTTGGCTTATAAGAAGAGGATTGATCAGCTTCGATGTCTCGACTCGATTAAGTATATTCAGGTTTGTTGCTCATTTCATTTAGCTCTTCTGGTTGGTCTTTTTCTTTGGAATTTATAGCTTCGGGGACATCCGACAAAATTCCAATAAAATTGAAACGATAGTTACGATACAGAGATATTTTGTTATTCAAGTTTGTGTCATATTTCAATACCCTTTTCACAAATACCAAATGGGCTGTGGTCTATAGTTTCCTTGTGATTTTTTTGAGTTAATGTACGTGTTTCTTATGTAATTTTAGCTGCTTTTTTTTTTTTGCTCCTGAAAATTTGTCACGACTCGATTAAGTATTTAAGTATATTCAGGTTTGTTGCTCATTTCATTCAGCTCTACTTTTCTTCGGTAGTTTAAGCTAAATTTTGCATTTTTTTTCCCTCCTGAAAGTTGATGTGATTGATGTGGTATATGTCAGAAGCATATAGAAGATCAAAATCTAAAGAAGAATAGGATCCTTGTGATTGAGAGTAGAAATGAAGAAGAAGATCAGGGATTATATAAAACTGTAAACATCATATGAGCATCATTTTGTTATTTTCTCCCAAACCAAATACAGAACCAGTTAGGAAAGTGAATCCCAACTAACTTCCGAGGTTCTCGCATACTGACTTCAACGTACTTGTTGCTATTTAAAAACGAATATTTTGGTCGGTGATTCTCACCCTTTAGTTTCCAATGCATTGGGCACATGACACATCAGAGGTACGATGGTGCAATCTCGTACAATGGATCCCTAGATAGTTTTTAAGGTTATTACCCTTCTTGTGTTTTTGGTTTGATGTAAACACGGACTTCGCAAAACAACACTTTTTGATGGGTTTGATTTGGCCTAATGATCATCTTGTTGCTACTGCTTATTTATTCCAAGTTCTTCTCATTACATTTTTTTCTTTCTCGAGAGCTGAAATTGAGTTTTGTCATCTGAAGGTGTTTAAGAACCACGGTGCTTCAGCTGGGGCTTCGATGAGTCATTCTCACAGTCAGATAATGGCACTTCCAGTTGTTCCTCCCTCGGTTTCTTCTCGCCTTGACAGTATGAAAGAGCACTTTGACCAGACAGGGAGATGCAGTCTTTGTGATATTCGATCCAATGACCTTCTAATTCATGAATCAGCTCATTTCATTTCAATAGTCCCATTTGCGGCTACTTTTCCTTTTGAGATTTGGATTATTCCCGTGGATCACTCTTCCCATTTCCACGACATAGATGGCGCAAAGGTAGTTCCTTCAATATTGCACCAATAAAACTGCCTTGGCTGTCAAAAGGTTATTATCAAATCAGTAATTATGCTACCGTGGGATTTTTTTAATAGCTATTGTAATCCAGATATGGACAGCTTTTATGGCTTTTAGAAGCATAGTTGTTTTTGGTACCAAAAGTTGACCTTGTTATAGTCTTGAAGTCGTGAAGACACTAACTTTTTTAGTGACATAAAAGATGGACTATAGTAGTAAAATTAGAACAGATTAGATTTATTAGTTTATGAACATGTTGTGCAAATGTTTTTCAATAAAGGTACTACATAACAAAGGCTATACTTACATACTAAGACTGTTGATTAGCTTATTAACAGGATGTGGTGGTGACACGTGAACAACAAGAACTACCCATTCTTGTCGTGGCTGAAACCTTTATGGAATAAAATTGTTTTATTGGAAGTACGTTGGAGGAAAAAGCACACTTGTTTATTGGCAAACAATGGATGAACTTTAATGCCAAAACATATTCAATATGGACCGAATGAATGACAGCAGCAAATGGATAGCATTTCCATAAATCCATTCTTTTTCACTATTCTTACTTGATATGTTCAACTTCTGTTTGTGGTCATCTTTTTTAAGGAGATATATTGCTTACAAACCCAGCTCAATGTGCAATTTCGCAGGCAACTGATCTCGGTGGCTTATTGAAACTTATGCTTAGAAAGATTTCTCTGCAGTTGAACAACCCACCATTCAATTTCATGATTCACACCACTCCCCTTCGGGACACTAGTCCTGCACAATTACCTTATGCTCACTGGTTTCTTCAAATAGTACCCCAACTGACTGGGACAGGAGGGTTTGAGATGGGAAGTGGTTGTCACATAAATCCTGTTTTTCCTGAGGATGCTGCCAAAGTTCTGAGGGAAGTTTGTATTCCCAGCTGAGGATAGTATTTGTTGAGAAACTCTGGTTATGGATGAGTTGACTACACTTGTATCACTATCGTAACGTACTAAATGACATTGTGATGAGAATAATTGAACTCTTTATGTGTTAGAATTTTTTTGTTAAATTCATTTGGTAATTGTTGAACATGGACTATATAATTGTAATGGTACCGATATCTTATTGTAATGGTACCGAACGATTACCATAGTGAATAATATAGGGATGTTTTTTATGTAATACCACTTTGGTTAAATGTTTGTATACTTGAAGGATTAATATTATTACTGAACTTCGAAAATTTTGGACTCAAACAGAAGGTCAGCCTACAACGACGTATAATAACTCTTATTGTCGACTACCTATAAAAGTTATCTATGACGCTATTCCTGGTTTCATTATTGCTTTCGGGATGTTACTTTAGTCGAGTATATAAGCTAAGTAGAAGAGATTCAATGACAAGAAGGAAAATATATGTATGATGACTAACAGTATTTTGGATGTCGATCTTGGAGGGAAGGACAAGAATTCCGGTTTTATCTTCTGTTACAAGGTTTTGCAAGGTGATGATGAGATAAGTCTTGATGATTCTTGCTGCTTTATTGTGGTTGGAGTCTGGAATGCCGAGCTTTTGAAAGAGGTACCTGCATGGGTGAAGATTGATGATTCTGGCAATGGAACCAATAGAGAAAATGACCAAATAGAGTATTAGAAATGATACATTTTCTTTTTATTTTCTCCTCACTTTTCCTCTTCATTATTTTCCTTTCATTTTCCTCAATTTCCACAAGTTCGAAACAGGGGAAAAGTTTTGTTATGTGGGTTTTACCAAAGGTTCCTACAACTATGATTATGTCAGCTCGTATAAATTATACTCCATAGAGTAGCGCTTTGTAATGTGGATCTATAATTTTACTTTATCGGTTTGTTTGATCAGCGAGATAATGACAGAAAATAGAGTATAACAAAGTGCAAAAAAAAAAAATATGTATTATATACGGCTAGCTTCCAGTCAGGGATCCCTGACTCGAAGCTATTGGGTGTTTTGTAGGTTTTAAAAATTGTTTTTACAAAATCCGAACCGTCCAATGTGTTTAAAACATGTTTTTAAGAGTCCCGCGAGAAATCATCCAAAAACAATACCGGGAAGGACTTGATCCAAACAGTTTTTCACAAAACATGTTTTAAACAGTTTTTCCCGGTATTTTTTTTTTTATGATTTCTTGCACGAGCCCTTGAAAACATGTTTTAAACACATTGGACGGTTCAGATTTTGTAAAAACAAATTTAAAACCTTCAAAACACCCAAAAGCAGTCAGGGATCCCTGACTGGAAGCTAGCCGCATATATATATATAGAGTTCACTTCCCGTCCGGACTGGAAGTGAACTCTCTCTCTCTCTATATATATTTCTAATTACTTAGCAAGAATATGCCAGAAAGAATATCATTATTCAACTGTGATGTTGCCTATACATGGAAAAGGGCGCCGATGAGAGACAGAAACCTAACGAAACTAACATCAAATCATTGAATTTGACCTACTTTTTCTCATAAAATGTGCATGAAAAATTTATTTCTTATGAGAATCAACAACAATTAACATGACTCCTTATTTACCCTCGTCCCTCCACCTTCTCTCCTTATTTTTAGTAATGGAGATAGTGATATAATTTTCTTTCAACTTTCCTCACTGTCAAACATGAATATCATATTTTGCCTACTATTTTCTTGCAAAAATTTCATCATAGTCAAACCAATGTGAGAAACAAAGATAAATTTTCTTTTACCTTTAATTTACTTAACCTTCTACATCATTTTTCACTATTCCATGTCATCTTTTCTCGCTAATCAAGCGGACCTATTGGGAATGCAACTTTAAAACTCGGGGGGGGAAACTGTCATCTCCACAACCTCTGGGGTTCTAATGTAACACTATTAAACCTCAGGTGAGCTTTCCCATAATTCTTTTCCTCTCAAACCGGCTAGATAGAACGTGCAAACACCCAAACCAGGCAATCACAAAGGAAAAAAACGAATCACAACCGGAAACACCCGGTAACAATACGCTCTCAACCGGCTGACCAATACCCGAGCCGGTCACCGCGTATAAATACCAACCCCCCAATAGATATACACCACACGCGGCCGCCTCTCTCTCATCTACATTTCCCTCCTCTCCCAGGAGGCTCCCATATATTCCTCTCAGACCAAACCCCTTCCTCTCTCTCTAGATCCTTTATAAGCAGCTCCAAATTCTCTCTCTATAAATTCATACAAACATATAAAAGCAATCTTATTTCAAAGTTTCCGCGCTCCTACTCAATTTTCTCTTCCAGAAATCTCCATCGATTTCCCCCTCTGTGTTCATAATTCAAACCCTAGTTCCGATTTTGTTTTTCAGATCTCAACGTTATAAGCTTCGATTCGTCTTGGGTTTTGTTAGTTTATGACATAAGAAACAGTTGAAATTATATTGGTTAAGAAATACAAGAATTTTTTTGGCGTAGTTTGTAAAGATCGTGTTTTTAGGGTTTGTTATTTTGGGGAGAAGAGAGTTGGGATATGGCGGATCATATCTTGGAAGGGAGCCAACCAGTGGATCTCTCTAAGCACCCGTCTGGAATTGTTCCTACTCTTCAGTGAGTTTCTTTTCTTTCTTTCCTCTGTTCCGATGATCCAATTATTTTTCCCCATGGATCTGATCAGTGCAATATAAATATGCGGTCTTTGATTAGGGCTGACAAACCCAAAAGGATATCTCTCTCATTTTAGATTGATTTGTGTAAAATCGCTGTAGATGAATTCGTGGTCTTTCATGCTTGGTTTGTAAAAAATAAGCTTCAGAAATTTTAGAAGATGTTACTAGCTAGGTTTACTTATCAAGCGAGCTGATCTTAAACGATGTTTAAGATTGATTTGAAAGCTTAATGTGTTTAAAAAAAAACCCCGGAGGTTTGTCTAAGTTTGTTCAAGCTTGGCTCAAACAAGCTTTTAATGAGCTGTACACGAACTAAATTTCGGTCGTTTACAGCCCTATCTTTCATTTGTTGAGGTCTTTTTTAACATAGTGTGATAGTTATCATTTTTAGATGAAGAAATGTATGCTGAAACCAACTTTATGGAAACAATTGATTCCTCCAATTGCTTATATGCATTATATATCGGAGTTGGTGCTGCTTGGAGAGACCAACTTGCTAATTCTGACGAGCAATGGTACAAGCACTAAATATTCTATAAATTATTACACTGAATGTACACATGTCACTGCTACATTAATGCATAATGCAATATATGGATGCACTCACCCACTAAAAGAGTGTCACCTGCACATTTAGTACATTAGTTAGTACCATATTTAGGGCCTCTAGACTTCTCCAATTCTGATTCTCATCGAAAAGGGCTTGTAATATCCAGCACTTGAAAAAAGTCATGAATTGGTGTGGAGTTCTATTTCCTTGTAGTGATTGATCAGGTTGGATTGGCCATATATTTTGCATATGAAGTCAGCCAGTCACCAGTTCTAAAATTAACTGTTGGAGCAGTCATCCAAAACAGATGGTTTTAAGTTGACTATCAAGTGCCATGTGCTTAGACGAGCAAACTGCATATGGATCGAACTTGGAGAGTTGGATCATTGACTGCTTATCCATTTGTTGTGGTAGTGGCCCAAAGGGTCTTTGTTCATGAATTTGGCTAATTCTGACATATTTTCACGTGAAGAATGATTCAAATATCTCTTTTATTTTGGATTTTATGGGAAGTATGTAGGCTCACTCAAACCCCTGGAAAGTATACTGGAACTGCCCTGCCCGTCTTTGTGCACTTGACGGTTGTGTGGAGTGGTATGGTAAAGGTGTCTTTAATGTGCTTCGATTTGGCACATACTGGTAAAGAGACATCATCACAATAATTGAGTACTTGTTGGTGGGTCAGTTTTAGGTTACGGTTCAACTTATAAAAACTGTCTTTATATCGTGATAGGTAAGTTCATTTTGTTGGTCAACCGTTGACCATTGTTTGGTGTCTTTTTGGGTTAGAATTATCTAGAAGGGGATGTCCCATGATGTGTATTGTCATATGTTGTTTATCGTCTTATGTTTCTTTATCATGGTAAAAAAATGTTCTTAAATTTACGATCTGATCATCATATGTCATGCCTTTCTAGGAATATTGTCTCAACAGTGAACTTGGATTGCAAGTTGGATCTTAAGGCCATTGCTTTGCAAGCCCGTAATGCAGAATACAATCCCAAGGTATGATATTTCATCGTTTCATTAGTATGCATACATTGTAACTGTTGACGTATGGTAATGCTGCTTCGTTCCTTTGAAACCTCAATTCGATAGAGGTTGGACATTCGAAAGACCCAGAATTATGTAAAATAATTGTGCACCTTTTTTACATCGGGGTGCTGAACTTGTCCTTAAGTTTGATACATCTCCTCTCGACCACTCACACATCCACCCACAGTAAAGTGGGCCTGCCTGCATTTGTTTGCAGTGTTATTTTCTGGATAGATCTGATTCCTTCTATGAACTGGGCCTTGTGCCTTTGTCGTCATTTGGATTTTGAAATGCTAACGCTTCTTCTTCTTCTTCTTCTGGAACTCTGCAGCGTTTTGCTGCTGTTATTATGAGGATAAGAGAACCAAAAACAACAGCTTTGATTTTTGCTTCGGGGAAGATGGTGAGTTTTTGTCATATTATTTGAAATCCTTATCCTTGTTTGGGTTAGCTATCTCACAGGTTTCAAACCGAGATAATAGCGGAGAAATATCATTTCTTTTGTTTGTGCGTAGGCTTGGCTACCTAGGCAACATCAGCTCGTAATTTGTACATTAGTGCAGTAGTTCTGTGGTAGTATACCTTTAAGTATTATTTATGTCTGACTCCTTCCAATCTGTTTGAAGATTTCTATCAACAAAACCATAGCCATGTTAGTCTAAAGTTAAAGTTTTAAATTCTTTAATTATTATGAGTCAACCTTGTTGTACCAGGTTTGCACCGGAGCAAAGAGTGAGGATCAGTCAAAAGTTGCAGCAAGAAAGGTATACGACGTCTTCAAAATGCATTAAACATGCAAATTTGTAACTATGACCATCACCATAGCTACTAACCTTGATGGAAATTTAGAAGGATGACCTATTGATTACATTTTGTTTTCATTTTCAAATCACGATATTCTTTTTTGTGTAATCCATGATAATTTCGAACTGTATCAGCTTCAATTTTCTTGGAAACGAATTTCGAATACTTGACATTAAGCTGATCTAATTCTCTTGTTTAGATGAGTGATAACCATTGTGGTTGTGGTATATGAGGCAACTACAATAGCCTATCCTTGAGTTTCAATTAGGTGATCAAATTAACTAATGAGTAAGGTTTCCTCGATCTGACTTGTACCTTTTCTCTTCTAGTATGCACGAATTATCCAAAAGCTTGGGTTTCCTGCCAAATTCAAGGTATGTCCCCAACCTTGTCTTTTACTGTATATGTTTGAATACTCATTGGCATACTGGTGAGACAGTTGTTTGAATACTCATTTTGTTATTGTGCTTGGTAGGATTTCAAGATTCAGAACATAGTTGGTTCCTGCGATGTAAAATTTCCTATCCGACTTGAAGGTCTAGCATATTCCCATGGTGCCTTTTCCAGTGTAAGTGGCGTTTCTAAATCACAAGCTTCTTTAACTGTTAAAATGTAGAAATTTATGTTTGATTCCTGTATTCTTTTGACTGCTTTTGATTGTGGAGTCACATGCCTGCTTAGCATACCTTGAATGCTTATATTTCGTTGCACATGCTGTGATTGTTAACTTTATCAGGACTTATGTCGATTATGTGGTTGCAGTATGAACCAGAACTATTTCCTGGTTTAATATATCGTATGAAGCAACCGAAAATTGTGCTTCTCATCTTTGTGTCGGGAAAGATCGTGCTTACTGGAGCCAAGGTGATCTAGGATTTCTATTCTTTATAATATCTGGATTTTTGGATGCTGTTTTATAGCCTTATTCACTGGGATATCATTCTTCATTCCGCAGGTTAGGGAGGAGACGTATACAGCCTTTGAAAACATATATCCTGTCCTTACAGAGTTCAGGAAGACCCAGCAATGGTATGGCACGCGTTGTGTGTGGTTTATTGGAATTTTAACCATAAAATTTAGTGCTTGTTTGGTGAAGGTTTTAAGAAACAGGAACACATGTTCAAAAAGTAGCTTTGGTTCTTGAAATGGTTTCAGTTTGATTAAGATGCCATGTCTCCTCTTATCTTTTTGGGTACTAGAATGACCGGAAGATGATATAGTTTTAATTGTTTATCGGTCTTGCAAGAGAGCAAAGCTTCAGGGTGCTTGATTATGATAAGTGCATATAGTCTCTCATAGTTTTGGTGGATTTTGTTCAGAGCCTCTCAGCTTTACATACCAGAACTGGTAGCATGAATTTGTAATTTTTTTCATTTGTTTGATGTTTTTTTGTGGCAGATTTCGATATATATGAGGAAGGCATGAGCTTTACAATGTTGGGAATTTGCCTAAACTGTGACTTCACTGGTGCCCTACAGAAGTTGGTGCATGCAACTGTGAATATATGAAACTGGATTTGAGGTGGTTGTAGTTGTGAGGATGGATGGGCAGAAGTTCCTTATGTTGGTTCATTTTAATGCACTCTTCTTATATCAATAACAATAACTGTTTTTCTCAAATTTGTCTCTTGGAACTCTGTTTTGTGGCCTTTTGGAATATTCTGTCCCTTTGGATTTTGGATTCGTTGAGGGATTTATGACGTAAGAAAGAAAGAAAATGATGGGATCAGTTAAAACCACCCCTCTTTTTTTTTTTTGAGCTGCGATCAGCTATGACCATTGGACAACTAATGTCAAACGAGAGAACTATTCCTTTTTTTTTTTTTTTTTGTAGTAAAATGGAAGTGCAGGTATGGTAGTCGCCGCCTTTGCCAAGAGTATTCTATGAAATTAGCAACTCCTGTTGTATGTAGTCGTGTAGTCGCATAAATTTATTTATGGCATTAACAATTCATGGAGGATGGTGCATTGTGCAAAACGCACTATACTGTGGAGTGCATCATCTGATTGTCATTTCGACAATGAACAGCTTAGATTTAATTTGAGTAATAAATTTAATACAATCGTCTAGTGTTTGAATTTAATCTGAGTCGTGCATTGTCGAAATGGATGGCCGGATTTAGTGCACTACACCGTGTAGTGCGCAAAAAATAGGGTCCCCTAATTCATAATCCCATGTTAACGAAACCAAACATAGGAAACAGCATTCCGTTCAATTTATTGTTTTATGGTTTTGTTTGAACAAATATTAGCTAGGGCATTCGGGATCCTAAGAAATATTTAACCAATGCAAAGAAGTTATTTAGGATAAGAAATATTTCTACACTACAACAAATTAGTGTATCAAAGTTGGTCCGGACACCTGTTTATAAAAAAAGGTGTAGGACTCTTGCATCATGTTTATGTAAGTAAACAAAGCAAGTTCAAACTGACTTGAATCAAGTTTACAATTTTTTAAATTTTTTCCCAAAATGTAATGTTAATTATGGGCAAAATTGTACTTCACCTCTTCCATCTCCAAAAGGGTGAGTTTTCCATTTGATTAAATAAGGTTGAGGTGATAAAATGAGGTTCATTTTATCAAATGAGGTGGGGAGGTGATTTTATCTCCAATGAATCTGGTTCATTTTTAATGTCCGCTAATCAAGCGGACTTGAAACTTGAAAGCCCGTCCAACATGAATCAGACGATTGCCCAAGTCCCATAGTGCTAGTGCGCGTGCGCAAAAACGTGAATGAAAATTTAAAAGTATTTTTCAAAAGTATTTTAGACGGCCTACTGTAACAGCATTGCTCAGCGATCAATAAAAATTTCTCTCTATTCTCAAAAAAAAAAAAGTATTTTAGACTTTTAAAATTCACAGTAACGAAGATCGTGAGTGTAGAATGAGAATTAAGAGCGAGAGTTAATGTTCTATTAGAGGATTGAGTGACCTAGACAGAAAATAAAAATAAAATTAAGGCTGATAACGAACCGAACGAGCAGAACAATTGATTGTTCTTGTTCAAGTTTGGATTGAAAATTTAACAAGTTTCAAAAATACGTAGTAATGTTGAAGATTGATATTTGATATAGGGGGCTTATTTTTGGGGCTCCCTTTTTGATGCAGACACTCCAAAATTTACTGAAGTTACAAAATTACCCTTTTCAAAATACAAAACTACTGGAGGCACTCCACCTCAAATTACCTCCTCATATATTGAGGCACTCCAAACAGAAAAATGAACCAAAATCTCTCTCAATTAACTGCAACCTTCAAACACCCTCAAAAAGTAAGGACCAACAAAAAAATATCAGTAGCAGTCCAAACCAGCTTCAAACAAGCAAAAATCAAGGGCGTAGCGACATGAACCAAAATGAGACTAATGATCCAAAACAACTAATGTTAAATACTAGTACTAATAAAATGATGTTAAATACCAACTTCAACCAAAACAACTAATGATCCAAACTAATGTAAGGAAATGGGTCCGTTATATGTAAAGCCAAAGAGATAATTTGTAAAGTACAAGTACAAATGGTTAGTTTTGCCGTCCAACACCTACCGCACAACACCCACCCCGGATTTTGAAATGCCGATTAAAAAAAAAATATTTTATGTGCAATATGAAATTTATTGAATAGATCTCAATTAGTTATATACCAAAAATTTAACTAAAAATGCACATTATAGATTGAAAGATATGACATTTCAAAATTTGCATTGAAAACCGAACATGACAAACAATTTAGGACAAAGGGAGTGGAGTATATCATATACCTTTGTTTTGCAACATAACACAATTGTGCATTGAAATTATTCTATCATAACCCATTAAAAGCATATGGATTGTTTTGTTCTATATATTCTTTAGGCTACTACAACACTCACATGGTTATTTTTCACTTATGAAAAAAATTGAGAAATCAAAATATAAAATAACTTATTTTTTTAGTCAATCAAACTAAAATTATTAAGATCACAAGAAATGATTATATTCATAATACTAAAAATTAATATTAGAAGAATAAAATTATTTTGGAGTGCTTGAAGTAATTCATGGAACTTGGAAAAGTATAATTATGGAAAATCATTGTAGCTTGGAGTGTCTGAATCAATTTTTTTGAAGTGCAATTTTCAATTCCGTTGATATAAGAGACTAATTTTAAACTAGCTTTTATAGAGCGAACACAAGTTCGGCTCGTTTATGGATCGAGTCTAAAATTGGGATTCAGGTCCGGCTCGTTTAGTAGACGAGTCGAACTCGAACGAGCTCTTATCGAATCGATTCTCGAATAGTTCGCGAACGGCTCGGTTCATTTGCAGCCCTAGCCTCGACTAGTAGTGGGGGCAAAGTGGTCACTTTTGGAACAGTCCAAAGATATTCTGTTTTGAAGGAGGGAATGTGTGGTAACAGATTTTTCCGTGGGGAAAAATCAGTAGTACTAGCAGAGAAGAAGAAGAAGAAGAAGAAGAAGAAAAAGCTGCTTTTCTCTCTTCTTCCACATGTTCTTTGATTTCTCCAATTGCTAGAGTTAGGGTTTGCAGGGAATTGAACTTTTCCAGTGTAATCTGCAAAGAAAAAGTAAAAAGGAAAAAAAAGTTTTCTTCGTGTGTGACTTCCAATGGCACAGTTCACCGTACAC
This sequence comes from Gaultheria prostrata, assembly GCA_036023075.1. Taxonomy (NCBI): domain Eukaryota; kingdom Viridiplantae; phylum Streptophyta; class Magnoliopsida; order Ericales; family Ericaceae; genus Gaultheria; species Gaultheria prostrata. Next base: position 12,538 of record JAXBDA010004256.1, on the reverse strand, counting down.
GGTCGCCTGAAGCCCCTATTCAACGGAGACGGAATGTCGGTCTCAGGTTTCGAACCGAAAACGACATTTCCACCAGGAATCCACAAGCGCAAATTCAAGTTTCATGGATCTAGTAGCCCCAAGCTATACGCATCATCTGACAGAAAATTCCGTCGTTTCGATACGGAGGCGTTACGAGTGAGCAATGGGGGAATTCATGGAGACAGTGAGGAAGCTGATGAGTTGGAGACCGACGAGTTATCCTGTTTCAGAGGTTTGGTCTTGGACATCTCGTACAGGTCAATCTCTTCTTCTTCTATGTTCAAGCTTAGCTTATTTAGGAAACAAAACCAATTGGAGCAGAACATGAGCAGATCTTGAGCAGCTTAAATTATTTATTAGCTGAATTAGTCGAGTAACGAGCCGATCTTGTAGTTGATCAAGCTTGGTTTGAAAACTTAACGAACCTCGAACATATGTTCAAGCTTAGTTTATTTAGGAGACGAGCCAATCTCAAACAAGCTTTAATCGAGCCGAACACGAGCCAATCTTTAGTGGCTTACTCCTATATCGTTAGCTGAACAAGCCGAGTAACAGCTTGTTTGAGTTTGGTTTGTTTCTGTAACAAACTGATATTGGACCAGTTTTTAACCCGATATTGGACAAGTTTTTAACGAACTGACACGAGCTTGAACTTGAGTAGGTTGGCTTATTTAGCAGCCCTAGCTTCTATTTGATTCGACCATGTATCCCACTTTGGAGCTGGTCTGATCCCAAATACTCTCGACTCTCGCAGGGCTAATTAGAAGGTAGCTCGTTATAGGTTTGTTTGAGATCGGCTTGATTAGCTTATGTTATAAGTAGCTTTGTTGAGACATTACAAGGCTCAATAAACCTTTGTTGTTTACAACACCTCAGGTATTCGAGCTTGATTACTTACTCTAATAATAAAAAAGGCCTACTCCAGCTTGAGTTATGATTGACTCGTTAATACTCGTTTGTGATCGCATTGGCAGATTAAAAAAACGAAGAAGAATTTTGTAAGTGCGTTGGGGGTTTAGTCTTTAGACCAAGGTTGAACAATACTCGAGTAGAGCTAGCTCGGTTGTTGCCTTACTTTAGATTTGCTTGTTGCTTAGGGTGTTTAATACGTTTACAACAGAGACGTACACATACAAATTGTCATTAAAAAAGTAGTCAAGTCCTTTTCACCCCTTTAGTCACTTTCAGTTAGCAGTCTTCTTTTGCAGATTTGAAGGTCAAATTGTAATTGTGGGTCACTTAATAGTTCTTGTTTTCTTTGAATTAATGTTTAATTTTTTCAGTAGGTTTATTCTAAGTTAAATTTTTTTATATGGGTATTCCCCCTTCATGCAAAGCTCAATCCACCTGGATTAGCAAGTATCCCCCCCTTCCCAAAATTTTGGATGATCACACTGTGAAGTTGCACATGCACAAATAATGCAATACAATCTGGAATTCTATAAAGAGGTTGCTTGCTTTGGATTTTTATAAAACGGTTAACTTGAGTTTTAGTTGTGAATGTTTACACGCTGATTGGTTTTGTGGCTTGGTATTAGGCTGCAGTAGTAAAGGGTCTTTCAGTACCTTTACAACAATGCAAGACATGAATTGTCTGATTCAACTCTTTAGCAGTTAAAGTTTAGTTGAATTTAGTGAGACTGACAAGTGACAATGTATCCATTGAGAGAGTTTTGGTTCTTAATTTTTACTTGTTTTGGTGTTTTGAATTTGAATACTTTTGGGTTTTCCTCTTGTAATAACCATGATTACATCAATGGAATCTGATCGTTGTCTTCGCCAACTTCGCCACTCTCTTTCGGTCTTATATTTAACTACAATGTTGTGCCAATACAATGTTTTTCACTACCCCTGGCACAACATTGTATTTATCACTTTTTCAATGAGTTCCTCTATCTGCTATTTCATCAATCGCTTGTACGGATTAACCATTAATATCAGGATGATTTTTCCTGTTGAAATGGCTGACCTTTTCTGTTTTTAACTGTAAGTTCAAAACGATTGCTTTCTTTCTTTTCTTGGTTCGGACAACTGTTGCTTATAATTCTTATTGCATGGGTTTTTGGTGCTCAAATGGTTCAAGATTTAAAATCTTGATGGTTTCTTTGGGCCTTCTATTTTTTAATTGTAATTTGTCTCTTATAATGAGTTTTAATTGCTTGTGATCATTTTGTCAGGCCTGTCAACGTTGTCTGCTGGAAGCGTGCTATTTGTTTGGAGTTCCTGGAAAAGGTTCGACTGTTGTCGCTCACAGATTGTTTATGACGATTAACTACTTTTAACCTACGTTTTGAATAACGTACCGTACCGGCCTACCAATTGCAGAGAGAACTGATACCGTAACCCTTTAGTTTCATTTCGAGTAAAAGACTGGTTGGTAGTCCTTGGTACTATAATCGGTCCTACTGGGCAATACCGACCGGTACCTTAGATGGAGAATTTTTTTAGTGCCGAGCGGGTGGTGGTACCAAGCGCCCATCTTAGCCGTCCAAAAATGTATTGGACGGTCTGAATTTTAAACAAATTCTTCCAGGACCATTGATTGCGGTGTTGGACTGCTGAGATGGGGTGCTACAGGTACCGCCACGTGGTACCCGCTCGGCACTCAAAAGTTTCTCCCGTGGATGGGTACAGGACAGTACCGGTCACAACATGAGTTTTTATTTTTGGGTTGATGCCATTCCATAAAATGCTAGCTATTGCATAAATATAACTAAAATATATGTAATTCACTCTTTTGTAATAAAAACTTCGGTACATGTTTTCATGTTTATTGGATGGTTTCAACTTTTTAAGCATGCGTATATAATCAGTAGATAAAATTCTTACAACAACCGCCCGAAATGGTATCCTAAATTACACATGTACAGTTACTTACCGTACCAAGACCTAAAACGGTACGGCATTCAGAACCTTGGATTTAACTGACATCTATCTGTTTCAGTTGTTTCTTAACTTACTCATGTTGTCAAGGCATTGTGATTTAATATTCGAGGGCTTCAGTTGACTTGTCTCTTAACTTACTCATGTTGTCAAAGCATTTTGTTTGAATATTCCATGGTTGCAGAAGCTACAACTTCAATGTCTAAGATAGCACAGAAGCTATTCTATCTATTGAATGAAAGATAACTATAAGTGGAATTACCAGTGACATTGTAGGGCTTATGCTTAAATCAGTTTGTTGGCTAGGTTTCTTGTCCAATCGGTTGTTGTAGAATCCCGAATATGTCAAGGTGTGGGACTCTATCTGTGCACATATGTGACTGCAGTTGTAAGTATTTTGATTATGTTTTAGTTAATGACTTTGGTGCTATTTTTGACGCAGGCTGATGTTCTAGAGTATTATGATCAAACTGTTAACTCTCCTAGTGGATCCTTCTATATACCAGCCGTACTAAGGGTATGCAATTAAAGACATTTTTTGGCCATCAGATTACTACACCTTGGAACTCTATCATTGTTACCTGCTGTCTCTTCATTTCTGTTTCCTTTCCCTCTTCTTTATGTTTTTTGTTGTCTCCTGATCTTGTTTCTTCAAATAGAAGCAGCCCCCGTACTTAAATAGTGTTCCTTCTTCCAGGTTCCACAATTACTGCAAGTTGTCAGAAGACGAAGAATCAAAAACACCTTAAGTCGAAAAAATATATTATATCGGGACAGCTTCATTTGTCAGTAAGTATAATGCTAAAGTGCTGATGGTTGCTACCGTTTTTGTGCGATCCATAGGCGTCTTAGTTTAATTGGAAAAAAATGACATTCAGCAATGCCATGAATTTTACTTATGCTTCCGTAACGTGATTGGTCCTAGTGATTCTGGTTTAAAATACAAACTTATTGCAGAAAAAAGCCGATTACCCCTTCTTTATGTTTGACTTGTTGAGGCATCTGAGGGTTCCAGGCTTCCCAAGACTTAATACAGTTGTCTACATACAAGAATAGTTCAGTCTGGAGCTAATGAGAGAGACAAACGACTTTAGAATATTTTTTTTTGTTAATTGGGACATCATTTTTGCAACGGCAAGCAACAAGGGAATTTTCCCCCTGGCATTTTTTCTCAGTATCGACTGAAACTGAGAGCCTTAAACGGCCAGCAGGGCCGGCTCTGAATATTATGGGGCCCTAAGCTGGATCATATTATGGGGCCCTAATAAGTATTACGTAATAGATAAATGCAAGGGGATGCAACTGTAAACTGACTAATAATTTTTGAACTCTTTTTCATCCGATTGCACTCTCCTATATGGCTGTATCTTTGAGAAAGTAATTATTTGTCCTTTCGAGTGTGAATAATTAGTTAGAAATAATAAGATTGAGGGTTACTTATATAGATCAATAAAGGCAAAAAAAATAAAAATGCTAATGGATATAAAAGGAGTGTCAAAGTAAAAAAGATTAGAAGAACTTTAATGTTTTTTGTCAGAAATAACTTTAAAATTCCAATATAATGTTTTTTGCTTTATATTTTGCCTATATCTGATTTGGAGAAAAATAAAAAAATATATGAAGTTTCTCTAATGAAAATAACAAAGAAGAAGAAAGGAAAGTCTTCAACCCAACAGGAAAACAAAGGAGACAAAAGAAGGAAGGTTCCTTACACAGCAAAAGAAAGGGAAAGTGCTTTGGAATTGGAAATGAAAAAAACACACCACATGACTCGAAACGGAGACCAAAAGGTTACACATGCTGCATCCAAACCACTGAGCTACGTAGCATATTACACAAAGTCGCAGGAAACATTAATACATATAAATTAACCACGAAAACCAGGGGGCCTATTTTGGGTCCAAAACTTGGGGGCCCTAAGCGGCGGCTTTGTGGGCCGGCCCTGACGGCCAGATTTAAGAATTTTAGTGGATATTTGTAGTTAAGAGTCAGTTCAGAACTATGATTCTTTCTTATATTGTTAGTTTTGGTGTTTATCTAGGAAGACTTGGCATGTTTCTAATGATTTCTGGAAATCCGAGAAACACTTCCAACTGCTTTTCTATTCGAAATCGTTTGTTTTAACACTTTTTTTTTTCCCTGGCGTGAGTTGACATTCTGTACAATTGCCTGCCGAAGTCTTGTATCTGAGAATGCGTTTCAGACATTGATAACCATCTAATCAAAGTTCGGACATTGTCAACTCTTCTTGTCATGTCTATGCTCCTAATTTTTGTGATTGAGATACAGGAGCGCTCAGATAACTATGATTAGAAACCTGACCATTGAATGAAGAACTGTTATCAAATTCTTGCCATTGTCCCTTGGGTGAGTCTTACTCTAAGATGGATATCCGGTTCTCAAAGAAGCTTGTTGGGGTTGGTTTCGTTTTAATTCCATTGAATTTTAAACATATCCATCATAAATGGCTGCTATTTGCAATTACGATTTACAGGAGATTGGGATCAATGTTACATCAGTATACAATATACATTGTTAGATAACCAATTGTCCCTGAAGTTTAACTTGTTAGGGAAAGAGCCAAACTATACATATCTAGCCTTTCACCCCCTCCTTACGTGCAGCCTTCTCTTACATGTGGAGAGCAATCATTCTAACGCAGAGAGAACCTCCCCCCATTGAGGTCTGATACCATTTTACACTAGCAATTGTCATGAAAGCTTAAGATGTCAGGAAATGGTCAAACAATGCCTATCAACCTCTTCAACGATTTGCTAATTTTTCATTTTCTTATCTTTCATTCACATTTGGTCTTGTGTGTAATTAAAATATTCTTTTGGTGTTTTGTTACCAGGTATTGTTCATCTCCTGAAAACTTGACCATTGATCATGTTCTACCGATGGCTCGAGGAGGAAAATGGACATGGGAGAATCTGGTAAGACGAACTAGAAGGTTTTAAGCCAAACCTTCCTGATAGACAGCACTATTCCATTTTCCCAAAAATAGATCGTATGGTGCCCTGTTACCCGTACATCAGTATGATAATATGCCACAGTAGTAAGCACATAGGTAGTGGGAATATCTGAGAGAGTTTTTCTGACTAAATGTTTTCCTGTTTGTCATTCATTTGTTCCTCCTTTGTACTAGGTGGCTGCCTGTTCCAAATGCAATTCGAGAAAGGGCCAAAAAACCATAGAGGAAGCAAACATGAAGCTACTTAAGGTCCCCAAGGTATTTTTAGTTTCCCTTTGCCTAGGCTTTCTGAGTGAATAAGATAGAAAAAACTATAAGCTTTGATCTTTTCGTTCGGTTTTGTTTCACTGACAAAAAACACTTATTGTGAGCTTTGGCTTCAATTACCAACAGCAACAGCTATGGTGGCGCGTGTGGTTGTGTCCTAATGGTTATGACAAACAAGAGTTTCTAAACCTCATATTTGCCTAGCCTCTATAACATTGCTGTTGGTACTTGAAGCCAAAACTCCGTTCCTTGGGACAGTAAATAGATTAACTCCATTCCTTCAGTCTTTGCTCATGGCTAATAGGACTATTTACTATAATTTTTGTAGGCCCCTAAAGACTATGACGTACTAGCCATACCCCTCACAACCTCAGCGATAAAGATGTTGATAATGAGAAAGGGCACCCCTGAGGAGTGGCGCCAGTACCTTTCAAGGTCGTCTTCAGAGCCATGAGATCAACCTATGGCTGCAACTTGGTACATATAACAGTAATATTCTTCTCAACCTTATTTGTAAATGTATTCCTCAGCAAAATTGTTGTTCTAAAAGATACATCCTATGTTGATAGCATTCATGTATATGACTGTTCGTCTGATACTGCATTTTCTTCTTTAGACTTTACCTTCTTATTTTTAGGGCGTACAATGTTTAAAAATATCACCTTCAATAACAACAGAACTGTAGAAGTGACTTCACTAATATGATTTCTCTGGAGATCTCACCTGTCTTCTGTTATAGTATTATTTAGAGCGCTAACTGCTAAGTTATATAGCTTCCCATGTTGATTAAAACGAAGTAATTATTTATGCGAATTACAATTAGTGGTAGTTCATTTCCTGGATCCTTCATTCCCTTTAATCTCCATATATCGTGATAAACTATGATTTCGTTTGAAGTGCCATATTCCTTAACTGCAATGCCCAATTAGTCATCTTTGCTTCCTATCAGAGAACATTCTTCGATGGCTTCCCTTTATCATCAGGGGGTGCCATCTCCAACTTCGGCTGACAGTCTGTTTTTTATTCCCTTCGATAAGCCATCCATGACTATGCCCTCATTTTAGCTCAACATATTTGTATAAAATGTATTTGTCCTCGGGTATTTGTGATGATCGATTAACTACTTGACAAGGTGCATCTTAGAATCTGATTTGGAATTCTGGTGATCCTGAATCTTAGAAACAGATTTGCTTAATTGCTGGTTTAGGACAGCAATTTCATTTCTCTACATTTTGTTCTTTTCTTCTATTGAGGATAGCTTGGCCACGTGCGAGGTGTCTGCTGGGAATAAAAATGATAAGGTTTTTTTTTCCCCTTTAAGCTTTAGAGGAGATTTTGCTTACTTGCTTAGTAATTTAACAAACTGAGTTGTTTAGCAGACTCTTCTTCCCATTTTCACCTAGCAAATAGAGATCAAGACCCTTAACATACACACTCTCTCTGCTCCTCATTTTACTCATCCTGTTTATCACTTCTTGTGAGTAAAATGTTATCAGATGGAGTTTGTAATTTGTTTCGGTTTTCGTGATTTGTTGTTTAATCTAGCAGTTTAAGCCCAGTCTCTTCATGCTTTTCTTCTTATGGACATGTTTCTCGATAGATTAAAACGCTCGGCCGAATTCTGTAATCTGTTATCTTCATTATTCTTGTGCTTTCTGTTTCACCAATTTTTGTTCTCCTGGAATATCAAACATGTCAATGTAGACAAAGATAGGTTTGAAGAGAATCAAGAGCTAGCTCAGTGTTTTATATTTGAATTTTTTTGGGATTAAATATTAAACCTGCTTAGTTTTCTCTTTTAGTTTCTTAATCATGGTATGTTGTTTTTGTACGAAAAAAGATAAACTGTTGAGCAGCTTTCTACACATTGATAGACATCAATGCCGGCTCTGAGTTTTTTGAGGCCGGATGCGAGTTTTATTTCTGAGGCCCATTATATAATACAAAAAAAAAGACTATAAGAACTAAAAACAATAATAACACAAAGCTCAATAATCATTTTTTACGTTAATCTAAAATATATTACTTAAGCATCACCATTCTCACATTTTTTGCAGCAAAAGTAGTAATTAAGCTCTCATAATCAAGTTTAGATGTATACCTATAAGGGTATAAAATATCTAAGGCACATAAAATTAATCAAAATTTGGAGGCCAGATGCGACCGCATCATTGACGTATGTCCAAAGCCGGCTCTGATAGAAATAATCACATGGAGGGGAGAATAGTAAATTTTCAAATAATTGTTCACCTTCTTTCTCCCATGTTAGCAAGGATGCATATGCATCACATTCTGGTCTCTTATCTTATTAACAATAATTGCTAGCAAGCTGTATCCCCCTTTTTTGGGCGTGGGCCTTATCTGCCCCACTCCTCTCGCTGCACTCCTTTGCTCTTAATTTGGAAAGGATTTGGGTTGTCGGCAGTTTGCCCTATTGCGGGCTTGATTGGGGTCTGTTTTTGATGATTCTAATCATTCACCCTATACAACTCGTCAAGAACTTTAATCGTGTAAAAAAAATCATGTTCATCCATCGTTTCTATATTTAGTCATTTATTATTACTCGGCTGCAAACGAACCGAGTTGCTCGGCTCGGCTCGTTAAGTATTCGAGCCGAGCTCGAGCTTGATTTTCTAGCTCGTTTAGTTAACGAGCTCGTGAAGGCTCGGCTTGGCTTGCAAAAGCTCGGCTCATAGATTTTTTAAACAAAAATTACAGACTACTACTTTAAATTAAACCCTGCTACCACTCGAACCATCTTCACTGCCTCCTCTCATAACACGAGCCCAAATTGCCTTTTGTTGTGCAATGAACCATGCTTTTCCTTCTTCAGTAATGCATATGTACAATGTAGAAAAAGAGCTGTTCACTTCTTTTAAATACCTTTCCGTTCATAACTTCCGCCGAACGTCTACAAAATTTCATTTTTGTTTTAGAAAATCATATTTTCGACCAACAATATAAACCAAATCATTATTGGACATTTTAATTGTAAAGTAATAAGTTGATAAAGCAATTAGAGCAGTTGAGTTAAAGCAACGGAAAAGTAAGTTTGGATTTAATGGGAAAAAAAGCATTATTGGACATTTTAATTGGAGGTAGTTTTTTTTTTTTTTTAAACTAATTTATTATTTAACATGTCCATAATACTTCACATGAGTTCATTACCTAACCTATACCTTAACTAAGTTAATTGATCTCTAAATTTAGCCATATAAACACTTTAACATGTAAAAAATTAACCCATCCAATGGTTACTTGTTTTAATTGGGAAGGGGTACTGGGTTAGGGATTGATGCTTTGAGCTTTGGGTGAATTCCTTATCGTTATTCTTTTGTTTTCAGCTGCTGTTTTTTTTACTAGTTTAGATTTCAGTGGCAAGAGCCGAATTGGGTGTATATACTTAGCCGTGGATTCAATGATGGCTGGAGAAAATAATTTTAATTTTTTAGGATTGCTTTCCCACATGAAGTGTTATATATATATATATATAGGAAGAAGATCCTATATGGGCTCCCTTACATAGCTTATGTAAGGAATTTTTTTGTTCGAGATTGAATTTCGACAATCCGAACCGTTAGATGCGTTTAGAATGTGTTTTTAAGGTCTAACGCGAGGATTCGTAAAAAAAAATACCCGAAAGGGGTTGATCCAAGCATTTTTTTGATAAAAACGTTATACATAGCGTTTTTTCAAAAACTGATTGGATCAAGCCCTACCGGGTATTTGTTTTTTACTAATCCTCGCGTTGGACCTTAAAAACATGTTTTAAACACATCCAACGGTTCGGATTGTCTCGGATCATTGAAATTCAATCTCAAACGACAAATCCCTTACATAAGGCTTATGTAAGGGAGCCCTTATAAGATTCTCCTCCTATATATATATATATATGAATTCTACATTATGAGGTATTTCGTATTTGCTCTCACAGGTACTCTAATAAAGGACCTTTCCAGGAGTTGGAGGTCCCGGCCAGCGTACTTCTTGTATTTTGGATGTACCTGTATTCTTAGAGTAGAGTTTATAGAACTTTTTAAAGAGTAGGAGAGGCAACATTGAGCGATTAGACGTAGTGTATAGTGAATGATTAGTTGAGGTGCGGATGAGTTGACTCAGAATATACCACCGGTTATCCGGGCTAATTAACTAAGGTTGTAGTGGCCAGTAGGTTGAAATTATGAGGGTGCTGAAAGTGAGATTTTCGGTTTCTTTTTTTCTTTTGGTCCTCGTCTTTTTTCCTCTTTTGGCTAAAATTTGAGGCTAAGAGGTTCAAATCTCAGTCAACAATCCTGAGAATAATGTGAGCTGGAGAGATAAGAATAGTTAATAATCAAGAAATGGGGAATGAAGACGAGGGCAAGGGTGTACATGAAGAGACTAAAAGTGGAGAGTTTAGAATAATCCATGTGGGCTGCCCAAAATCCCTAGAGAGAATTGAATTGAATAGAATCACTATTAGAAGAATGTTCTCCTTCCAAAATCAGTGTGTACCAATTCTCTCTCTCTCTCTCTCTCTCTCTCTCTACGATATCACGCTCTGTGGCAATCAAAATCTTTGGAAAATTATGAAAGGAATGTCTCATATTTATAGGCACTCTGGACCAGTACTCAGGTGTCCTTATGACATGATGACATGTGTCCCTTTTCCGTACACCCTTATCCATCACAAGGGTCACCCTCACGACAATCTGGTCTGGTGGTTTTGGAATTAAGTAGCGGACACAACTTGTCTAAAAAGTTCAAAAACCAAGGTGGTTTTTTAAGAAAAACTGAGTCTAATGCGTGGGGAGTCGAAAGGAGGCACCAACTGCATTGCACTCGACTCCACTTGCTCTTAAGTTTAAAGTACAACCATATTACACCACGGATTTGGGGTTGTTGCTGTGCAGCCCCATGCACAGCAGGTGTTGTGCACCCGCTGCACATCAGCAATCCCTTGTCCATTACACCACTGCATTCTTAGTGTTTTTTTAATCACTATTTAAGTGGTGACTCTAGGGCCCACGAAACCAATATGCAATGGTGTATATAGTACTACTTGTTAGATTGTTAGGTATGATTCAAAAGGCGGGGATACGTGGAAGTAGCCGTTGAGAAGGAAAAATGCTAAGATACAATTGAAGACAGTTTAAGTCTCTACATATTTTGATCGAACGATCTAAGTTTGCCTTAATTTAGTAAATTGACAGTTCATCTGGTCACGGATTATGTCTGGTGATCATACATGCACCTATAAAGGGGGAGCTGTTAGGCTCCCCCTGACACAACCCCCTCCCCGGCCCCACTCCCCCTTTCCCCCTTTACCCCCCAAAATTTCGGTTTTTTTTCTTTCTTTCTTTCTTTTTCTTATTTTTCTTTTTCTCCTTTTCTCCTTTTTTTCTCTCTTTTTTCTTTCTTTCTTTTTCTCTTTTTTTCTTTATTTATTTAATTACTTATTTAATTAGGTTTATTCAAATTACATTTGCAAGATTACTCAAATTCTTGTTAGTGATTTACAAGATTACTCAAATTACATTTATTTAATTATGCCATGCACTTCACCCACGTGCTAACAAGATAGACAAGTTCTTGTTAGTAATTTGGTCTTATTGGTTTGTTGAGATATTTCAATCACTTACTAATCCTACCTTATTTTTTTGTCTTTAATCCTACCTCATTTCGAGTTCTCATACACATTCGTGAAGTAAAGAACGGAGAATCGCATGCACATTCATGTGAGAATTGTCGGACCGTTTTTCCACCATCTCTCGTAAAACTTATTGGTGGTAGGAAGGGTTTCAATTAAGTCTTTTATTGCATTCGATATCGCACCTGCAAGTCTGTTTTTAGAGCGGTCGAAGGAAGTGACATTGTGTAACCAAATCCATGGGGGCACTCCGGGCCCAACAAGAATCATTTTTTCTCTAAGAAAATTACACATTTTTTTGTATTTTTCCAATCAATTGAATGGAAAAAGCACAAGTGAAGCGGTAGAACAGTTATAGGCACCACGTACTCACATGTATTTGACTAGAGTTCAAAGCTCGCTACCTATAATTAATAATACTAACGTTAGGGTACATTTTAGACTGTCGAAACGGTCGATGTTGTCCGATCGGACTTAAAAATAGTAGGCCTTTTTTATTAATCCGGAGCGGCGGGCCAAAATGGGGTATCAACAATAATTAAATAAAAAACTGAGATAAATAGTAAATGATTAATTAAACAAACTGAATTAAATAATTAAATGAATTAATTTAAAGAAATGAATTAAATAATTAAATAAATTTATATAAAGAAATGAATTAATATAAATAACATAAATAATATAAATAAAGTAATTAAAGGAGGGGAAATTGAATTAATTAAACAAACTGAATTAAATAATTAAATGAATTTATATAAAGAAAT
>JAXBDA010004255.1:0-29881 GCA_036023075.1 Gaultheria prostrata | reverse complement strand
TATGAGTCTCTTTTAAGGAGTGAGGGTATTTGTGACCAAAATAAAAGAAGAATGGATGTGTTCTATCCTTTTATTAAATCATAATTATAAACAATGACTTTATGTTTGATTGTTCATGTTCCTTGTCCTTCCCTTCAAATAGGCAAAATTTTATGTATTTATGACTAATTATTCCAAAATTCCGTCTAGAAAATCACTTCACCAAATAAGTTTTCTATTATTTTAAAATAGCTTGATATGAAATCTAAAATTGACAGTGAGTTGCTTTACAAAATTTCGTTTAGAAAAAACATTTCACAAAAATAAGTTTTGGGAATTGAACTTCACATCCCCTTTTTGTTTTTATTAGGGTGAAATTACTAAAATGCCCCTCAATTTAAACATCTACACCCCCAAGGGATTATAAAATGGAGGGATATTTTAGTAATTTCACCCTAATAAAAATAAAAAGGGGAGTGCAAGTGTTGAAAAGGGGGGTGTGAAGTTCAATACCCTTTTAGATTTCATGTCAACCTATTTTAAAAGAATGGAAAACTTATTGGTGATCAATGTTTTAGATTTCATATGAAGCTATTTTGAAAGAATGGAAAACTTATTTGGTGAAATGATTTTCTAGACGGAATTTTGTAAAACAACTCACTGTCAATTTTAGATTTCATATCAAGCTATTTTAAAGGAATGGAAAACTTAGGGTATTGAACTTCACACCCTTTTAAATTGGTTTCAATTTTATCTAGATTTCACGTTTCTTTTTTCGTGTTTGTTGATGCAAATTTCACTTACACTCCGTGTACTTTGACTGATTGGCAACTACACCCCCACTACTTCATTTTCAAACACGCACACCCTGAACTTTGGACTAAATTGAGACAGTTAACAATTCCGTCAAAATAAGCTGAAAAGTAAGAAATGTGAGGTCAGCAAGAAATTTCATTTCTAAAACATAGTATTGAATAAGACCATTTTGCCCTTTGAGTCATTTACATCCTATAAATGGTCTAGAGGAGGGTAAACAAGAAAATTATTTTTGGAAAAGATAAAATAAAAAAGGAAATAAAAATAAATAATGCCTCGATATCCTAATATTTGTTTGAAAAAATGCATCAAAACAGAGGTACATTAAAATTATGTGGAAACGTCAGTAGCTTCAATTGAAAGACTATTCTGTGCCCCTGGGGCAACACAGTTTTTTCTACCACACAGTCACGTTGTGGTGGAGTCCATATACATTATCTTGGATCTACCATAAAGAAGGTGTGCCAGAAAAGGGGGCTTGGGACACGATGCCCATCGCACTAAATAAGTTATCCCATTGTAGTGGAATTCTTTAAGAAAACCAGTCGGCAACCATACAAGTTAGCAATCCCAAACCCATATATGACGTAATATTCAACCAACAAAAACAATAGAAAAAGATGCATCAACAGGCCATTTCATAACAAAGCTAAACAAAAATACGTCGTCTAGAAGAGGGCTATCATAGTGTCACAAAATTCGCCCAATAATCATTACCCTTTTTTGTTGTTGTCCTATTTGGATGTTTTTAACTAGATATTGAAAGGGATGAAAAACAATAAATATTTGGACTAAAAAAAAGTAATACAATTAAATGACAAGAGAGCTTGAGCACCGGAATAAGTTTGCCCCAAAGAAACTGAATAGTAGAAGAAAGTGAGTGGAAAGAGAAACCATAAAATTCCAACCAAAAAAACCAATTTTTCAGTATAGAAAATGTGTACTAGAACCCATAATCACTAAACCCAAAAAAATGGGTACTTCACCCAACTAACTTCCATTAGCTCATCAATTTAACTTAGCTTTACAAATAAATATGAGGATATCAAGACATAATTTATTTACCTTTTTTTTTTAATATTTTGGTTGGTTGGGAAAAATAAAGACGAACCCTAAAATTTTGGCTCCTTTTATCTTTAAAAAAAGTACTAGTAAATTTTCTTCTTTGGTCTCCTTTAGACCATTTATATAGGATGTAAATGACTCCTCGGGAAAAATGGTCTTATTTAACATGTTTGAGATGGAATTTCCTGCTTGAGCTCCCATTTCTTACTTTTCCATTTAGTTTAACGAAATTGTTAACAGTACCAATTTAGTCCAAAGTTCAGGGAGTGTGTGTTTAAAAATGAAGAAGAGGAGGTGTAATTGCAAATCATTCAAGTTCTGGGGATGTAAGTGAAATTTTCCCTCACTTTGTGATAAGCTTGAACGACTCTTACGTGAAAATGAAATTAATGTCCTTAAAAAGAGATGAAAACGAAGTGTAGATGTGGACAGCTACGTAAGCAAGATTGTAGCTGACGAGAAAATGGCCAAGAAATCATGAATGGAATTTGTATTGGATAAGGCCTACCATTAACGTCTACTTCAATCGGTGGCGGCTCCAGAAATTTTTAATAGAGTATTTAAAAATTACCTTAATTTTATTTATCAATCAGATATACACAAATTTTCATACATTAGTACGAATAATGCAACCAAGAAAATCCAAAAGAAAGAAAAAAAAAAAAACCAGATGTTATAATTATTCTTGGCGAATTTTTATATTTTTGAGTCAAGCAAAATTAAACCAGTGCATCAATTCACTCATATTCTTTTTTGTTGGAAATTGTGTGGCGAATAGGTTGGCATGGACTTGTTTGAACACGCTCTCTTGTTTTTGAAGATATGAGCTGATTGTCGCTAGTGAGAAGCCACCACACAATACTGATACCAATAGGTCCATTTTACTTTGTACTATTTTCTAATTTTTTCTTTAAGAGTGTATAACTTGTTTTGGGTTAGTGTATCAAGTGTTCAATTATGAATTACTAGATCGATGGGTGCTCATAATATCGGACTAAGTGTTAAAATTAAAGCTTGAAACATAATTAATACATGTATAACACAAAAAATATATTTTTAGGGTGTTTAATTGACCACATAATCTACAATGCGGAGCCGCCTATGGGGATTTAATTGGCTAGTTTACATTTGATTATTTGAAAAGTAAATAAAAATTATTACAAATATAAAAAAGTGAAAATTCTTTCAAGATGTTGCTGGTCAATACTAAAGATCGAAATTGATTATCCATGAGAAACTTTAATTTTTGGAACTACAAAACAACTAAAAAAACCAACTACCCAACTAATGAATTCCCTCAAAATTGTCCACATCATATTCATTATTGATTTATTGCAGGGTAGACACACACTCACTCTCTCTCTCTCTCTCTCTCTCTCTCCTATTTAGCCAAAGTCACCAGGAGACTTTCTTGGAAAGAGATTGCTTTCTTCTTCCTTCCAATTCCATCTTCAAAAATATCTTCAGTCGACTTGAGAAGAAATTGAACTCTCCTCATTAGTCATTACTTTGAACTGCTGAGGCCTCTCTCTCTCTCTCTCTCTCTCTTGAATTCCACCATCCCTTGTGACTTCTTTTTCCTCTCTTTTTCTTCCACAACATGTAATTCCAAGCCACGAGGAGCAAACCAACAAAAAAAATTTCCCACTAGGAGATTTCTAGGAAACAGATTTCCCCCCCCTTTCTCCCACCTTAAAATTCTCAAAAAGGTGTCTGTTAGAACTAAATTATTTAACAGTATCAAGAACCCAGAAAATTCCTCAATTCTCTCTTAAACAATTGAGAGAAAATCCACCAAAAAATATGAGTTTTGTACTGACAATTCTGTCAATACTCTCTCTCTTCTCCACCCTCTCTCTCTCATCACCCACATGCCCCATGGATCTAGACTATGTCCTAACAATCCCATGGGACTCCTCTGCTTGCACCACCCAAACACTACTTTCAGATTCCCAAACCACCACCAGCACCTGTTGCCAAACACTCCTCAGCCTCTATGCTGTAGCCCTATCCTTGTATCTTAAGGACACCTCTCTCTTTAGGCTCCCTGACCTACCCACCTCCACTTCTTGCCTCTCTCTCCTCCAATCCAAACTCACCTCTCTCTCTCTACCCCACAATCTCACCTCCACATGTTTCCAACCCCAAACTTACAGCAATTCCACCAACACATGTGCCAACATCCAAACCCAAGAGGACTTTGCTGCTCTGACAGGACCGTCCAGTCCCTTAGATCCCGGCTGTCGAAACGACATGTCCGATCTCACCTCGTGTGACGCGTGCTTGACCGCCGGGTTCCGGACCCACGCCAAGTTGGTTTCCATTGATGGGAATTCATCTCACACCAAGGGTTGTTTTCACTACACGGTGTTGTATGCTGCTGGTGTTGTGAATGAGTTAGGCCCCAAGAGTATGGGTACTCTTCAGTGCATCTTAGGGCTGCAAATGAGATTACAAAATGATTTAGAGAGGGAAAGTATAAGGTCACAAATCCTTGTTTATGGGTCAACTGGTGCTGGTGGGGTTGTTTTGGCCATTTCTTTCTTGTTGGGCTTGTACTTCTGGTGGAGGTATATAAACTCTTACTCTTCAAAAGTACTTTCTAGTTTTGGGTTAGGGTTAGATAATGGTTACGGTGGCCGGGCGTGGCGGCCCAAGGCCGGAGCAATTTGGTACAAACTTCAAGATTTAGAAAAGGCAACCGACAATTTTTCGATGAAGAATTTCATTGGAAGAGGGCAAAATGGGGTTGTGTACAAAGGGGTTTTGCCTGATGAAACAATGGTGGCTGTTAAAAGGGTGATAGAGTCTGAAATTCAAGGAAGTTCTGAGTTCTACAATGAAGTTGAGATCATTAGCACTCTAAAGCACCGGAATCTTGTGCCTCTTAGAGGGTGTTGTGTCACCGGGAGAGACGAAGATGGAGGGAGGAAATACCTCGTTTACGACTACATGCCTAACGGAAGCCTCAATGACCGTTTGTTTTTTCGCCAGACAAACGAATCTCAAGACACGATCGTGCAGCTGGGACAAGGTGGCAAGAATTTTGGAGACCAAGCTCACGCCTTGACTTGGCCTCAAAGGAAGAACATTATTCTGGATGTGGCAAAGGCTCTAGCTTACTTGCACTATGGAGTGAGCCCTGCAATTTACCACAGAGACATCAAGACAACAAATATACTATTGGATTCAGATATGAGGGCTAGAGTGGCTGATTTTGGACTGGTCAGACAAAACACAGAAGGAAATTCCCATCTCACAACCAGAGTGGCCGGGACACACGGATACTTGGCCCCAGAATACGCGTTGTACGGGCAACTGACAGAGAAGAGCGACGTTTACAGCTTTGGGGTGGTAGTTTTGGAAACGATGAGTGGGAGGAAGGCACTGGACGTGTCTTCCTCAGGGTCACCTCGTTCCTTTCTGATCACCGACTGGGCTTGGGCGTTGGTGAAAGCGGGGAGAGTAGAAGAGGTTTTCAATGATTCGCTGATTGGGGAAGGGGAATTCTTGAATACGAGAACATCTAGGGAGGTAATGGAACGATATGTGCTTGTGGGGATTTTGTGTGCTCATGTGATGGTGGCTTTGAGGCCTACAATTTTGGATGCTCTGAAAATGTTGGAGGGAGATATTGAGGTTCCTGTGATACCAGATAGACCGATTTATGGTGATGGGTTTATGCTTAATGCGTAAATGATTCGAATTGGTCACAATTACTTACTGATTTCAGATTCAGATGAAGAAGAAAGCAAGTGTTATTCGAATTTTGATTGTACTTTTATTTTTCGGCAGCTTATACGTACACGTGAAGCGAGGTCGAGGGACTATTTTCTCAAGTTCCTTAGATTAAAATGTCTAGAAAGTACGGTGCATCGTGCAAGATGGAGAACCCGAGAGTTCGCACCATGAGCAGGTACTAATGACAGGGTGCACTCTGTCACACTTTATTAACCGGCAATAACTATATGTACACAATTTCAGACAAAAATATTTAAATTTCATAAGTACAATCCTCGGTTCTCGTTGAGACAACGGTATGTTGCAATTTACACATCTTCACGCAACGCAATTTCTCAGCTACTTCAGCTCACCGAATTTATAAATATAATGAACAGAGCACGCAAGTCTAAAAAATAACTATAAATCACAAGAGAAATGATAATGTATATAGATGAAAACTATCAGACACATAACTACCAGAACAGTCGGCAGTGTCTCCATGCGGGAAAAAATTGGAAGACAGCCGGAAGCCAAACCAAACCTGCAAGAACGAACCAAGAAAATGACATTGTAATGTCGCTAATAGTGAAATATAAAAGGTGAAAATGATGTTAATGGCATAAATATTGCCGAAGAACATGTTTCAACAAATATCGGCAATTCATAAATACATAGGAGGATATAAAACCATGGTCTCGTGGCATATTGGTACAATTCAGGCATGACCCAAACCTTAGTGTTACGGTTGACAACTTGGCATCCTTATTGGACCAAATGAACAAAATATGAGGGCTTCAAAACAGATGAGAGGAGTAGGAAACAAAATGAGACTGAAAGAGGCTGTTTTTAACAAAGTTGGAACAATTCACAAGAGAACAATTGGTTAATAAAGTTCAGAAAACATCCACAAGACAACCAAAAGCAAAATTCAGGTACAGGGAATGCAGGGAGGATAAGAACATAATGTAGGCTGAGATGATGACAAGATGTTTGAAGTGTGGCTCGATGGAAAGTATGGCACAAGTCACAACAGAGCTAATTGGCATGTAAAATTCCCAGGAAAAATCCGGAGCAGTCAAGATTATTAGTTCCATTGGGTTAGAGGCGGTTTAGGAAGGCAGCATGGTGGAAATCTTGTTGAGTTGGTATTTACAGTTAGTTCGGGAATTAACGCCAATAGTCATGCATACCTGTTCAAGAATCTCCAACTCCAAATAGATGAAACACACCAATCCCTGAAAACCAAACTTCATTACTGAAAGAAAAATCCACCAAAAAATAAGAATGCCGGAAGGCTTGATGAGGTGTCAACTTTTTGGAGCAATTGCAGCCAAGGCATTAGCATGTGCTGGTGAAAGACTGTTCAAAATGGGCTCCATCTGATGTCCATACAGAGATATCAGGTGCGAGAAAGCCCTCCCTATAAAAGATTTGACTTCAGAAGTTTCATCAGGTGATACTGCAACTTGGGCAAAAACATTTACCAAATCCGGTACTAGAGACAGTATCTGAAAAAAAAAAAAAAGAGTTAGAAGATAAAAATAGGATAGAAAGAAGAAACGGAAGAAGATTCATGAAAGCAAAGGATGTCATCTTTCTAGCTTACAAACATGAATATAGTTGTGCATTATGAAGCTTCGACACGCCTAAGTGGTTGCAGTATGCATATTGGACACGAGTCACGAGGGGGACAAGTATATGTCAGGCAAGTCCATTTCATTCCTTAATCTTTAAGCACACGTGTCTCAAGTTAAAACACGGCCGGGTTCCATACAGAATTTTTAAAACTTATTCCCGAGGTTCACTAACAATATCTATGTAGTAAAAACATTAGAATTGCAAAATATAATTTTAGTTATGGATACAAATATATAATACTCATACGACTTCCAAACTAAAAATCTTTAGACATATCCCTGCTAAAACGTGTCCCCATTTTTTAGAATTGCCGTGTCCCGTGTCCATGCTCCAAAGTTCTCTCGGTCTTGTCTTAGTAAGAGCGAAAGAATTAATACCTGGGGATGAGCTGAAAGAACAAGATTACACAGACAACTGTAGACAGCTGCGGATTCCTCATGATCTTCTTTCAAAGGTAGAACTTTCAAGAAAACAGGAATAACCTAAGAGAAGAAACAAAAATAAATAAAGCACCAGGAAAGAAATGAAGGCAACAAGAAATAGATACACATCAGAAGTGAACAAATTATAAACCTGATTCAAAGGAATGGATTCAGGGTGGACCATTATCATCCTTGCCACTGCACCAGCTGCATTGTCCCTTACAGCATCATCCGGTTCAGACTCCCCAAACAGGGGATAAAGTGCACGTAGTACATCGCCATAGTATCTGGCACAGATGAAAAGAAAACGCTCTAAAAGTGCAAACGAAGTATCATGCAAAATCAGAATACGAACCTAATTGAAAGGCACTGATCTTCAAAAAGAGATTCATCAAAAATTAAATCCACCCAAATATAACAGTGGCGATACATACGATAGGAAAAATAGCAAATAACAGAAAGACCAAAAGCTAAAATTATAAGATATAATATACTAGTGATTGGAAGGGTACTTTAGAACAGAGTCGCCGCCATTTTTGCACAGCTCACCGACACAAAATGCAGCATTCCTCCTATTAGTTGCCACCGACGATAATAGTTCTTTGAGTACCAAGGGCATTACAGCCTGAAAACGACCAAATCTATCGCAAATTAAAAGCTAATGTAGGAAGTAACCACAAATATACGAGGAGCAATCAAACAGCTAGTCGTAGATTCCTGAGAAACTACATCAATATATCCTGCAATAGGAGCACCCATATGCTGAGCAACTTCTGCAAGGCATGCAACCACCATGGTCCGATCCGGTGGTGGGCGAGAAGCTTTCTGCAATTACCAATTACAAATTGAGTGAGTTTAAAACTATGAATTGATAGCACAACATTTGAACTTCCAATATCAGCTGCAATTTTTTACCCACCGCAAACTTCAATAAAGGACCAAACATCTTTTCAAAGATGGGGGCGAATTGGGACCCCATGGACTTCGCAAATGCAGGAAGGAGGTCAGAAACTGCATCCATAAGCACTTCATCATGTTCAGTATCATCCTCATCAATTTCACCATCAGATTCTGTCTCCTGACAAGCTGATTCCTCTTTAAGCAATATCAACGTTGCTTCAACAAGCCGGACTATATCTGATTTCAAATCAGAGGAAGCACATTACGCTTGAAGATAATCTTCTGTTTGGAACAAAGTTCCAATGGATAGAAGAAATGAAATTAATGGTTCCATACTTACATGGTTCAATCGCCATGAATCCAATATCTTTGACAATGTCAGCTATGCCCATACAAGCTTGAGCGACAACTTCCTTGTCATCATCTTCAGTCATTGTCTTGATATAAATATTCATCACAGTATCTGTACAAACAAATTTACAGCTTCCCTAAAAAAATGGACGTTGCCTTGAAAGTGCCCTAGTGTTGCAATTATCAATACTATCTTTTACCTAAGATTTCTCTTGCCTTCGTTGCCCCTTCCTGCAAGGAGACAAGAAGGTATTTTTTTACCATATTAGTATCATTGCCATATGAGGATTGCATTATGGGGCTTAACCAAGACACAATCTGATGTTAAAAAGCAAAGAAAATAGGAAGGAGCTGATGCAGACTTACATGTTGAGATTGGAATATGGCTTGGGCAGCTGTCAAAATATCTGCAATCAACGGATAAAGACGTATCTAGTTTTGAATTAGTAGATGATTTACTTCAGCGATGTTAAAAGGAGAAAACTTAGTGCAAACCTACAAAGGACCAGTTCTACCAACACACAAGCATCAAAAGAAAGAAGCTAAGTTTAAGACACAGCAGGATTACAAATTCGCTTTTCTTTACCTAGTAGGCAAGCTAATTCACTTCATCGCAAAGCCATCAAAGTCATTTCATGTGTAAATAAAAAACTAGCATAGGTGTTTTATAATTGTCACATTGTACACGGACCATTGTCTTGATAACTTTCATGCTATAGCAGCCAACAAGATAAAGACAAAATAAATTACAGGGCAGAGTTTCCAAATAACGACAACATAGTATTTCAGAACAAGGCACAGTATGCAAGAGATTACTAACTACCAACTGAAACTAAAATAATGTTAGACAATACCATGGTTCTCTTGATGGATGCTCTTATATAACAGCTCAGTTACAAAGGTGGCAGACTCACTCTTGTTAAAAGCACGTTGTCCAGTCTTCCTACCTATTTCATGTCCGTCCATACCATCCGGGTATTGGTGGCTAAAAAACTTCAGAAGCAGCGGAACTTCTTTGGAATGGAGATTGTGAGCAGTTCACATACCGCCTGCCAGATTGGAAGAAGATCTGCTCTTCGGTTCAGGATGGTGGTCACCGATCTTAGTGAAGCCTTCCTTGGAAGTGTCTTCGAGATACAGTTGCAAGAACGATAGGTTATGAAGGAGTGTGGCTACGGCAAAGTGGTTCGTTGACTCCGATGAAAGAAGCGTTTCACCGAAGGTGCGTTTGGGAAGGAGTTAGTATGTTGAGGGATGAATGTTAAAAGCATACTCTTCAAGGAGGGGAGAGGTGTTAATGTCAGATTGTTGGTGAGTAGATGGGATTCCCCACAATTTTGTTGTTGCTACAAAATTAAAAAACCTAGTTCCAATTATGTATCATCCATAAATTCGGCCTTTCTAGCTAAAATTTAGATCTTCTTTTTAAGTACGATAAAGATCTACTTAATTGGCCATGCAAGTGAAACTGAAAACAAACTGCAGATTGCACCAAGTAACAGTGCATATCCTCCACAACTGATTTCTCAATTTAAGAAACAAAAAGATGCCACCATTCAATTGCTTCCAGAGATCACATACAAAGAAATTACAATCCCAACCTCACAAAAGGCATTCTGAGATGACTAAATCAGGAATTTCAGCTCAGATAAAGAGCAGCTAACATTTATCAGCTCTGGTATCTATGTAACTTAAGCTACATAAACAACGATTAACCCTGACATAAGTAATCAGTTATTCAAACACATTTTCTTATGTAAACCTGAAAAGAAGGTGCAGGCACACATATTTTGGCACTGCTACACAGACGCGAATTAAGGTGACTTAGTAGCAGGCTGTTGCAGGCCTTGTGGCTTACCAACATGATAGGCTAGATCTAACTCTGAGAGATTTTTTTCCCACCGATTTAATCACTTTCCACCAAATCAAGGTGACTTAGTAGGAGGCTGTCGTGGCTTACCAACATGATAGGCTAGATCCAACTGTGAGAGAGATTTCTTTTCACCAAATCCCTCGAGTTCTACTCACTCTCCACCAAAACTACTTATGGATTGTCTTGGGTTATATATGAGAAGAACAATGATGACTTTACGAGTATATGCGATAGCTAATTTAGCATACTTGACAGATTTGAAATGTGTATCCTTGGTGCCTCGTGTAAAAACAATACCTCATCCACAAAAATTTATCTCAAAACGCGACCGACTCAGGAATTTATATTTTCTGAAAAATTGACCTGTTACTCACGTTTCAATGAAGTAATAGCCTGAAGCCGAACATCCTCATGAAAGTAGGTTGAGTGTCTAACCAAAATCTTCAATGACTCCTCCAAATAGCTTATGATAATCAAGGAATTCAATCAAATAAAAATATTTCCCAAATAGAGTTCTGATGGATACGAAAAAAGTAAAAAATAACATCACAAAGGATACGGTGCAAAGGAACTCTTTGTATGCAG
The DNA here is from genome assembly GCA_036023075.1 of Gaultheria prostrata. NCBI lineage: Eukaryota > Viridiplantae > Streptophyta > Magnoliopsida > Ericales > Ericaceae > Gaultheria > Gaultheria prostrata. Next base: position 18,529 of record JAXBDA010004255.1, on the reverse strand, counting down.
AGCAAATAAGCCAAGGGCCTGAGTTGCAGCAGCCTTTTCATCTAATACTCCAGTTCTTATGCTGATATTTCGAACCCTTGGTTCATCATGAGCTTCATCATCAGATGAAACTCCATCAAATCCATTAACATTCTCATCCTCAGACTCATCAATATCCACAGCAGATCCATCATCAAGATTGCAGGAGGAAAATGCTAGAGGTACTACATGCGGAAGGTACTATTTACCAGAAGAAAATTTCACATAATTAACAAGCGTGTTCAAACAACTAGCCGAGACCCACAAACTTAATATGATCGAAGCCATCCATACCTGCGCAAATCCATCATCCAAAATCTCTGCTACGTTGCTGAAGAAGCCATGAGTGTATTCCCGAAGCTCACTGAACTCCAACCCAAATCCCTGCAAATTGAACCGCCGTAAATTAAATGCTTGTATAATAGTCCAAGTACTTCCAATTTTAAAAAAGAAGCCAAAGTTGATTACAGATATGGAAGCTTCAATGAAAGGGGGTAAAATTGGTTCCATCCGCATTCTCCCCACAGACATTGCAATTATGCCAACTAATTCAGTAGCCCTTGCTCGTGACCGGAGGTCCTCGTCCTTTGTTAGCACCATGAATATTTTCATCAGCTCCAGAACCCTTTCAGCATATGGAATGAAGGCTTCCTCTGCAGCAGATGCAACTGAACCGATTGCAGACTGCACCAACATTAGTAACAAGCTTACTTAAAGGGATAAAAAAATTACATAGATCCATCATGGCAAGTTTTCCAATGAAAAATCTTTACCATGCATGTCTCCTGCAAATGACGGGGGCTATTCTGGAGCGCTGCAAGTAATTTTACCATCAGAGGATCAAGAAAAGGAAGAATTTCTTCTCCCATGTTCTCACAAAATGCTGCCAGAGCGTAGTATGATTTTTCCTGCACAGAAGCAATGAGTGGCATTGTATAACTTGGAAAACACGCAGTCCATATCAAATTTAGTGTCTTACCCAATAGCTAGGCGTACCTTTACTTCATCAGAGGCATCCTCCAGAGCATTTAGAATGCAAGGAAGAACACTTTCATAGTGAGACACAATCTCAGGCTGCAAATACTCTGCAAATTGACCCAGTGCAAATGATGCAGCTCCCCTTACCATTTGTTCAGGATCTCTGAGAGCCCCCAAAACTATCTGAAGAACTGGCTCCAATCTATTTTTCATCAACTCCAAACAACCCTCTGAAATAACACCTAATGCTGTAACTGAAGCTTCCCGAAACTTGGGATTAGCACTCTGACTGCTCAAAGAAGCAAATTCAAAGACGGGCAGGAACACATGTTTTGAAAGACTTAAAGCCATGGTATCAATAACTTCAGCAGCAGCACGATCTGGTGCAAGATCATCATCGTTATCATTCTCAGAAGCTTCTGCAAGCAGTGGACAAATAACTTGCAGGATTGGAATGACCAGCTTGTGCTTTTTTAGGGTATTGGATTTGTACTTTGCAAGCCATGAAATTATTTGGACAGCCTGACACAGTACACAAACAGATTGATCAAAAGATTAAGAAAACAGACAACAAACATTTACAGCAATATTTGTGGGTAGGCAAATGTAAATAGTAGTCACAAGAAAAAGATATTCAGCTAATGATCCCAACCTGATGCCGTGTGCTAGTTTCCAAATTTTGACTAGAGCAAACTTCAAGAGCGAAATGCACTATGGCTTTGACTGATTCTCCAAGAAGAGGTGCAGGGGACTCAATCAGCTCGTCAAATATTTCAAAAGCAATTACAGCAACATCCTCCTCACCAGAGGCAAGGCATTGTCTTGATACATTTAAAATGCTTGGAATAAATTCTCGAAACTTGATCTGCGCATTTATGGCAAACATTGAAGGCACAAGAAAGCAAGAAAATACTGCATAAATAAATAAATTCCCACCAATAGCCTCACCACATTAAAAAATAATCTGTGTGGCAGTACCAGTACATGTTGTGAGAGCCATTGTTTCAAACAGGTTTGGCACAGAAAACACAGAATGCCTTCAATGAAAGAATTGATTGATGAAGGAACACAGGAACTTGTCATAGTTAGAATATGACTACTTCTGAGAATAGAGCACATAACCGCTGGTATCTTGATACCAAATCCCTATTTTTACCAATTGGAGGACTGAGACTAAAAGTAGGACAAAGGCCTTAAAAGAAAAATGGAAGGAACAAACTAAAGGAATGCTCCATTGTCGACTATACTGAAACTACAGTAACAAGATGAATATCCAGAGAGTCAACTGTGAGTCCATTAATAGTTGCTAATAGGTATATTTGAAAACAAAACAGTGACTTGCTACCTGCAGATGCCATGTATATGTTTCATTACTGATCCCTTAATCATTTCAACAGCTCAATGAAATGGAAACTGACATCCTTCTTAACAGCTTGTACAAGTCTCTTTCAGTTACGTACTTCTCCAGTTCCTACGTTGTGAGCGACTCGAGGAAAGTCTATTTAAGTTGCTCAATGCACCATCTAACTCATGCTACAACTCGTGCGCCAAAACCAATGATCAACATTTGATCGATTACTGAACACATCCTCTTTCGAGACAGAAAGCATAATAAATACCAATATCCCAAGTATCAACAAAGTCAAAAATGTATTACTCACCACATCAGCCCCATCATTAGTGAACTCAAGGAAAGAGCCAACTGCCCTGAAAACATGATTATATGCAATTTGTTAGCATGCATGCAGAGATGATATCTCAGACCAGAAAAGCAAAAGAACTTTGGACCAAATTTCAGACAGACTTACTTCAGTGCGGCAACTCTAACTCTGCTACTGGTCTCATCTTGTAAGCACTTGAGTAAAAGAGCTTGCAAGTCTGCAAAATGTGGCTGGAATGAATTCCCGATTGTTTCGGTTAAAGAGCTGAAAAGGATCAATGCCACCTTTCATCACAGAAAGCAAGACACCAAAGTGTTAGCAATTACATCCTCAGGAGTGGACCAACATAAATCATCAAGGAAATATGGAAAGGGAAAGAGACCACTACATAATGGTACCTCACCAGCATAATAAAACTCCCAAACACGTACATGTGGAAGTAGAAATTTCATGCAGGACACATACCATAGTCAGAAATCAAATAGAGATAGACATTCTGTGCCGAGGGGATGTAGCGAACTTTGTTTATGTTTGAGATAAATTTATGGTTACAACCAGGGACGGATCTAGAAATATGCATCAGTGATGGCACACAAATTACTAAACTTAACCTGTACGTTATAATTCCCGAAAAAAATTCATTTTTGCTGGAAAAATAACTTATTGGTGACTATATATGTAACTTTGTAATTAATGGAAAGGGGGGGCTTGCACAAAAAGATGGTGTGAATTTTTGCACTCTAAGAAGTTGATCTGACAAATATCCAAGTAATTAAGGAAAATTTTAAGTAATTTTACTAGAACGCTTTCATAAAGTTACTGGGTATTTTAAAATATTCAAGTACATTAATGAAATTTTACAAAATTGCACGGGGGCACGTGCCCCCATGGGAACCCACGGGTTAGTCCCTGGTTACAATAATCATTCTAATGTACACAACCATAGCCATGGGGAGAAGAAAACATCTTAAAAAATGTATGAAAAAAAGCTTTCAAGAGCAATTAATTTACTTCTCTATGGTCTTCTTGTTGGCTCTGACTGCACTGGAATAAAAATGGCAGCAAATCAGGCCACTCTCCAGCTGGAACAGCATACTTTGCAATGATGCTCACCACATTTGCACTCGCTCGCCTGACTGGCGGACTACAGAAACATCATAACAAATAATTCTCAGTCTCATGGACATCCAATAGTAAAATCAAGCATTCTACATCACCAATAAAAAATCTATAAATCCATACAGTGGCAATGAACAACATGTGAAATACATAACCTTCACAGCTGATAATATAGGTTGTTGTTGTAAAATGTGCCCGACTAATAATATAGGTTGTTGTTGTTACAGACCATTCGTTATATAATGGCAAATGGATGACTAAAAGGCTACTAACAACATTGTTACGTTCGGATTAATACAGTTTCTGACTTGCACTACAAAAAAGTATGTGGTCCAACATGATAACATCCAACGCCAATAACTATTTAAATGAGATTTATGCTTGCCTTTCCTTTATCGTAAATATCCAAAAGAAGAGGAAAGGTAACAATTACCCATCACTAATAAAAGGATGATTAAAAGGATGCTTGCTTTTTTGTCTCTCCTTCGAGCAATCTTTCTGTGCGGTAAGCCCGTAACAAAAAATGGTCATAACCCAGAAACAGACATCTTGCCAATGGTTTAACATATAAAAAAGATTATTAAAAGGATGTTTTGATTTGGCTTACAGGTGGATAAACTAGTTATCTTTCCCCTACATCTGAACCCATCCATGATACAGAGTCCAGAAAAAATCAAAATAAAGAATTTGGCAGCAAAACTATAACAATTAGCCATCACTAACATGACAATTATTAGGTTTACTCGGTTTATGTTATTGCAAAGCCGATTTGGGATTTCGCAACTTTTGTCCAACTCTATACCATCAAAGAATATCACATCTGCTGCTCCTTTTGCCTCGCAGCATGAGAAACAAAAACAAACAAAAAAATAACAGTAACACAAGTGAAGATTAACCCGAAGATGAAATAGGCACCTAACCTAAGTGACTCCAACAATTGCTTTAACTTGAAAATGGGAAGAAAATTTGGCTCATCCTATAAGCATGCCCAGCATCAACCCGAAGATTAAATAGGCACCTAACCTAAGTGACTCCAACAATTGCTTTAACTTGAAAATGGGAAGACAATTTGGCTCATCCTATGGCTCTGAACTCAAATTAATTAGATCTGGATGGAACTCTTAAGTTTGCCATCATGCATTTGTTATCTATCGTGAAAAACACATCAAAAAGCCACACAAAAAAAAAAAAAACGTATATACCAGGCTTCTACTTTAACTTCGATTTACATTCAGGTAAACTAAAATGACTTAAAATCAACCCCCAGCACTGCCTAAAAGATTACGATAGGTAAGAAATAAGGCCCTACTCTGTTTGGTTACAATTTTCAGATTCTGTTTTCTGGACAACTTAATTTTTGGACCTGACCTTTTACGAAACTTGGTCCCTTGGGAATTTCTTGAACAAAAAACACTTTTTTTTGGAAAACATTAGGTACATGTTTAACAAGAAGTGATGAGTGTTCCAGCTTTCAGAACGGTTTTTGGAAAAGTGTGTGCACAAAAGATTCTTAAAAGTTAAAACAGCAAACATAGTGTTCCTTCAACATTTGTGAGTACACTGGAGTCTTGGAGGAAATATTTCCAACTCATCCACAAAAAAAAACCTTTATTGTTTCCTCCTCTGATACATTCTTTTTTCCAATAAGTTATTCTTCCTCTCGTTTCAACTTAAAATGAGAGTCAGCAACGGTCCAATTTCCCTCCACCCATGTCATATCAGTTCTTTGAGACTTTCGCACCATCAAAAGGCAATAAAAGGAGGCAACGTAACTAATTAGGCCAAAGCTCAAGAACCTAGGCAGGGGTGCAAACAAGCCAAGCCGAGCTTTGTAGTCTTCGAGCTCGGCTCGTTTAACTAGCTGAGCCTGGTAAATTTACTTAACGAGCCTATACAAACGAGCCAAACTTCTTTGAGCCGAGGTTCATAGTGTTCAGCTCGACTCGTTTACTACACGAGCCTAAAGCTCGAGCTCGGCTCAATTACTAAACGAACCAAGCCAAGCCGATCCTCGAGCAGGTTGGTTTGTTTGCAGCCCTAGTCCTAGCCCAGTGATTGGAGAAATGCTATATGTGACTTCATTGCAACGACATATGATTACTTTAGATACAAGCATCCAACTAACCAGCAACACAACACAATGACGGAAGTCTAATAGCACATACCGTACCAGAAATGACCATAAGCAATAGTAAACTTGCAAACAAGAAGTATTAAGTGGACTTGTCAAAAACATATTTTTTCAGACCTAAACATGGACAGATTGGCATATAGCATTTCTCAATATAGTTTCTAGAGTATGGTTTTGGAAATGGATTTTAAAAGAATTCACTATGGGCATGGCTCCAAAAAAGACAATTGAGTGATACATAATCCAGAATCCAAGAATGAAGCTCCCAAAGGCACATGATGGGTGTTTGGGAGCCAAATTTTTCCAAGATTTTGAAATCTAAATTGTGAATTATAGATATTCTATTATAATGATTAATGAGAATATAATATGAATATGTGCAAGTGTTTGCATTATATTTTAGAACAGGGTAGTGTTTGGGATAAAGTCTGAAAACTTCGGAAACCTATCCTACTGAAAATAAGAAAGGGGCAAGGAGATTATCTAAGTTAATATTTGACAATGTCGTCCTTGGATAGTAATTGCAAGTGAAGTAATTTCACGATAATGTTGGGGTACTTTAGCCTTTCTGTATGTACCCAAAATGAGAAAGTGAATGCAAAAGCTACTCTCAGATTCTCAAATTTGCCTTCTTTGTTCAGTTTTGAGAATGAATTCTTAACAATGTATTCTGTAATTTACTCCCAACCAGCCACAATTCAAGAATGCAAAACAGAAAATGAGAAATTGAACCTCCCAACAAATGTACAACCAACGTGATAAAGTTTGGGACGTTTTTGAAAGACAGCTTACACGCTCGACGGCTGAGTAACGCATGACATGACTTAGTTCAGACCTAAACAAGTTGATCAAGAAAACCCTGTGGCATGTAGCATTTCTCAACATAATGAACATTGCATTTATCAAGCATTCAAGCGTACAAACGAAGTGAATTGGAGGGAAATTCAAGCGAATCAAGGAAAAATTGAAGGAGAAAAAATCAGATACCTGTGTTCCAAGGTGATACTTTCGATGAGGGACTGCTTGACTAGCTGCCGTAGCTGAGGGGATAGCTTGGCCCAGTGGCCGGTGATCTTCTTACGGAGGAGCACCGCCGAGAGCTGCCTCACATTGGGGGTCTTGGCCGTACGCAGGTGGTGGACGAGTGCCGGAATCACCTGCGGATCCTTGGCCAGCCGCTTAATCTGGTCCTCCGCTTGCCTCCGTGCGTCGTTATCAGGCATCAAGAACTGAATCAACAGCAGTTCCAGTGACTGTGCCATAATCTCTCTCTCTCTCTCTCTCTCCAAATAAGTTGCTTGTGGATTTTCTCTCACTGTAAGAGCAGTTGGGAGAGGAGGCGGTGGAGAGAGAAACCCTATGGAAGAAGGAAAGGAAAAGGAGGGGGTTTTGTGCTTTATAGTACTAAGGCAAATTTTAGATAAATAAACAAAAACATTCCAACTCTCAAAATTAAGTGTCTTGCTAACGTAATAGGCATACATTAAGTACACAAACAAATAAAAATTATATATTTTTTAATACACTTTCATATATTTCTATATATTTTTCATATATTTTAATACATTTTCACAACCTTAACGTGTGCTTATTAAGAGCATCTCCAACCATGGGGTTTTCCTTTAAAATAAAGAACGAAACTGACATATCAAGAGAGATTCTATAATTTATGTCATCTTTTGCTCAAAAGATTATGGCCTTGTTTGGTTCTATTTTTTACTCATTTTCAAACAAATATTTTAAAAAGAATTTTTCTTTTCCCAATCATTTTTAACATTTTTCTCTCTACTTATTACCTCATTATTCTCATTCTCTCTCTATCTCTCTCCAATCATTAACTCATTATTCTCATTTTCAAAAATCCAACCAAACACTATCACAAAAAAAATTCTCAAAAATTTCTTTTCAAAACCCATCCAAACACATACTTTTTGGAGGGACTCATCCTCCTTTTTGGAGAATTGGTTATTCAAATTTGTTTTGGTTCTTCAAATTTGAAGAACCGGAATAAATTTGAAGAATGGATGTGACAAAAATGAGGATGAGCCCCTCAAAACAATACAAATTTTTTGAGGAAAAGTGGATATAAATTACAAAATCTACACTTGATAAGCCACTTCCGTTCTTCATAAGATTTTAAGAGTGATAGGAGATGCTCTAAGCACACGTTAGCATTTTCCTAAAATGAATTGGCAAAAATTATATATTTAGAGAAACATTGATAAATGGTACATCAATATATGGGGAAGGGACTTCAACCAACAACGGCGGGGATCTGCTGTCTCCTTAGGATCACCAGGGCCAATCTCAATCCACACCGTCCAAAAGTGTTTTGGATGGTGTAGATTTAAAATAAAACTCTTACATGGAAGAGTCTTCTCTTTGCATAGAAGAGTTTTACTTTTAATCCGAACTATTGAATGTCACAACAGACTGCACTGGATGGGGTTGGTAGGCTCTGCTGACCCAGGGGGAAAGCAGCCCCCACCAGGTTCTTCAACCAAGGGATTCGAGAAATTAAAACAGGATAAACCTAAAGACACCCAAGGCCCAATCCCACCACACCTAATGGCCTAAGCTTAAGCTTGGCAACCCAAATAAAAACATTGAAGACAAAAAACGTCCAAAACCCAAAAACAATAAAAAAAAATACCCTAACCATCTACTCATCCGCCCCACCCCACTGCTGGCAGCCACCATTCCACCAGAACACACCGCCACCTAACCACCATAGCAAAACTCAGCCCACGGTCATCGTTGGGCCAAGAAATCGACAACATCCATCAATGAGATTGGCGGTGAGCCGAAACAACTGAAGGAAGGGAATGAGGAGGTCCAACGACCTTGTTGTTAAGCCCAAAGTGGCAAGCCAGAGGAACCAGATGAACGAGCCCAGAATGACAATAGCAGGGTGGGAGGGGGAAAGTAAGACGACCATAATAATAGCACCCTCGATGATCCACCACTAAACAAGTAGAAGGCCCATGCCGTTGCGAACCCAAAATGGGTTGTCGATCTCTAGAGGTGGCCGCCGAAAAATCGCCACATTGGACCCCATAGAACGGCCAGGAGAAACAACAATCGAGATCTTGAAACACTGTTGCAAGCCACCACCCACACTCGCCACTGCACAACCCGCCCACACCTGTAAAACAAAAAGAAATGAGAGGAAAAAAGAAGAAGAATGAGGGGGGGGGGGGGGGGGGGGACAGAAGGGAGAGGCAGAAGAGGATTGGTAGAGGTTCACCCTCCCCTCCCACCTGGGGGGAGAGAGAGCAGGTGTGGCGGCTAATTCTAGGGGTTTTAGAGAGAGAAATAAATGAACTAAGGGGGAGCGTGTTTAATAAAACATTCCAACTTGGAAAATAAGTAAATAAAATTCATTCACGATTGTGGGAATCGAGAGCACGAGCGCAAGCCACAAAACGAGGAATGAGAGCGGAAAAGAATGACATTTTCAAGGATTGTGTGAAAGAATTATGGAGAAGCACACTCAAGGATTGGGTGAAAGAATAAACGCGCTCAAGAATTGTGTGACAAAACTATGGAGAAGAGGGCGTATGATGTGAAATATTTTTTACCGTTGGAATAAGCAAAAAATTGATTATTGGAACTGGTGTTCGCTTTAGTTGATACATTTTGCATTATTAAGTTATTCAACTGTGTAGATTTAAATAGTTAAAATCACTAGAGATAAATATAAGGTAAATTCGATATATTTTTCCACTCTGTATTGTTTACCGGACTCAGTTCGTATTCATTTAATCTCTTAATTTTCCTCGCTGATATGAATCGGATACGTCATATGTTTAAATCGAAAGATTAAATAAATTGATAACGATAAAAATAAATCACCTGCAATCAAATACTATAAATTAGTTTTGTCCAGATTAAGGTAATCATGATGCATGACTCATGTAGGGTGCAACTGCGTGATGACATGTACATAGTTAAGGTACTCTCTCCGTTTCAAATAATAGTCTCTCTTGAACAGTCGTAGCACGCAAACAATTGTCTATATTTCACAATCTATGATGTTTTTTTATGATTTTAAAAATAAAACTAATTAAGATATATCAAGTAAGATCCATGATAGATATAAAAAATATTATAAATTAGAAGATGCAAATAATTTTTTGAGAGATTTCAAATAGTAAAAAAAGACTAGCAATTTGAAGTGGAGGGAATATAATTTGTGTATCGTTTATTGGAATAAACGATACAAAGAGTGTACAATTATATTCCATCCATTCCTTTTTAATTGTTTACTTTTTTGTGTCATTCATTTGATTTAGAAAATAACATTTTCATTAAATGTTTTGAGAATAGTATATACTAGGTGATTTTTATTAGATACTCAATTATTGTAAAGGTCGATCAATATAATTTGGATGTATGCAATGAGAAGGTTGACTGAACAATAAACGGGATGAGTGTATTGATGAACTTCGAAACCAAACACTTCTTCTTCTTTTTTTTCGAAAGTTTTGTCTTGTATAGATTTTTTTTTTCAACTTCTGTCCATATTTTTATGCTTTTTTATTCCTCCCATCGATATAAATGATTAATAAATAATACGACAAAAAATAAAAAAAATACCAAAAAAACGTTATACGGCAAAAAGTTTAAGAAAATTAGACGTGCCCTCTGGATTTGTTTATTTTTTCCTTCCTTCTAGACGAAGTTTTCATTTGTCATAGAGACTTCACTTGTAAGAAAGCCTCGAAGTAGAAGGATTGACGTTGACTCCCTAATTTTGTTCTCCTACTATTTTCCGCATGACCAATGGAATTGCAAAATGAACCCAATAGTTTGATAACTTTTCCATTGAAACTAAGTATGAATTTTCACTATAGTATTTTTTTAATTTTCGGTATTCTTTGATTACAAGTTATCAAATCAATAAATTATTCTTATCGCAGTTTTTTGTCAAAAAGGAAGAAGTCATTCTTCTCACATTTATCAACTGATTTGATAACTTGTAGTCAAAGAATACAAAAAAATACCAAAAACATCTTAGTGGAAACTCAACCTAATATAAAGATCTTGGCCTTGTTTTAGGTACCAGTTTATTTATTGTTCATTTTGCATATTTGAGAACTAATGCCAAATGGATTAGGGTAAATTTCAATGATCTGCCCTGAGATTTCTAATAATTACATAAACAAGAGATTCTAATATTACACTGACCTTCATTACTTTATAAATTATTATCAAGATTCACCAATTCTGTTAAGTTCACTCTAATGGCGTTAGTTTAGGCATTCAAATGATTGAAATACCCCTAAATATTTGAATGATATGAGCATTTTTTCAATTGGAAATTTAAATAATAAAATCAAAATTAGACTTTTGGTTATATGTTATTGAAGTTGTGTAAGTATTTGTACATTTTATATATTTACTCTGTAAAAATGAATGAAAAAAATAATTTTTTTTAATAGAGGAACCTTTTTTATTTTGCTCAGGAAAATAAGAGATTTTATAAAGCTCGAAAGGGTACATCGAGGAAGGAGGGAAAAAGAATAGAAGTACCTTGTCAATTACATTATTTTTCCTTGTAAAAATAAAACATTACAAAAAACAATTATGATCATTTTTCTTTATTCTTTATTCTTTTAGAAGTTTATATTATAAGATAGAAATTTACATATGCATTTTATTTGGAAAAATACTTCTTGGCGAGCAAAAAAGAGTGAGATACATTAAGTGACAAATATCAATTTTTTTGAAATTACAACTTAGTAAGTATATAAAACGTACAAATACTTATCAACCACATATAACCAAAAGTCTCATCGAATTTTAATGTTTCAAATTCTAATTGAAAAAAAGAAAAAGAACAAGACTTAATTGTTTAAACCACCCAAATATTTAGAGGTGTTTCAGTCATTTTAAGGCCTAACGGCCTTAAGGTAAACTTAACAGAATGGGAAATATTGAAACTCGGGGTACTTGCATTTGTCAGAAACCTCGGGGGAGGTCAGTGAAATTTACCGAATGGATTATGTCAAAGACCGTCGAAATGCATAGAGTACAGAGCTAGATCTCACCGGCCCGAAACTTCAATTATTTCAAGCAAGGTCCCTTTCTTTCGTTTTTGTTCCATTTTCTCCCTTCTCCAGCGTCCATTAACTTCCGCAGACCCTCTCTCTAGTACACGAACTGGTGAACGCGATCAAGAGATGAAGAAACGGTCACTGATCGCATGGGGAGTGGCGATTCTGTGCTTTGTAGTCCTGATGATCGTCACACCGGCGATTCCTCAGTCCGAAGAGTATCACGATTTTGCTGACCAACGCGAATTCTTTGGTACTTTTTTCTCTGGCTATAATATTTCCAACTCTTCGATCTCCTTCCACTTCTCTGTTGCTTATTGGATCAGAATCACAATCCATGAAGTTTATGCACACCTAGGGTTTACATTGAACCATTCCTGTTCACATTAAGTTATTGGACACTTTCTCTTATATGTTTATTTGTTTTGTTTGCTGAATTTGGAGTCTATTAGTCAATTTTGGGCTGTCCGTTGTTACTTGGTAGAGATTTATGGTACATATCCGGTACCATAAGCACAGTCTATGAGTTTTTGTGGTGATATTGTGATAATTACAACCATTGTCTTGTAGTTGCGAAGGGTATACCATAAGAGAATTCTACCAGCAAAAGCTACGGCTTTAATTGGGCCCCCGCTAATAGTAGACGGTAAGCTGACACGGACACTTGATAGGTAAAAACAAAAATACAAGTAACGAAGGTTTATGGTAATGTTATGAGCGGCCTGTTTTATGTAACCATGCTGTATGGCTAGAAAACTTGCGACTTGTGAGGCTTTGAATTTAGTTATGATATTTGCTTTTGTAGGGTTAATTACAACTCATTGTGGTGTAGGTAGTTACAATTAGTCGTAAGAGATGACCGTCTTAGTACAGTGTACAGTAGTAGCCTTTCCTATGTACGTGGCATAGGCGGAAAAGGGAAGGTTGGAGCAAATAAGTCACAGCTATAGTGTCTGGAATGGGTAGAGACGTGGTTCCAATTCCAAGTAAGGACTTCTATTTGGTTCTCCCATTTTCTCATTTTGTGTAGATTTTTCAAAGCAAATAGGACGCTGTTATTTGATTTTACGAGTGTGACGTGAATACTGTGGTGACTGAGATTACTAATGTTATAATTGTTCACTTGAGCAGTCTAAATTTGGCCCGTAGCAGTTAATGGTGCATTTTAGTAGGTGTAATCCTTTCATCCATGAATTTTTTAGCTTTAACAAAGTTCAACGCAGGGTAAACATTTTGTTTTTGGTGGGTGCTTCTCTTACCTCACACACACACACAAAAGGAGGCATCTAATTAGTTGGTTTTGACTTAAAGACTTTTTAAAGTTGACTACAAATATGAACAAGATCTTGAGGTTTGGTTGCCAAACTGGAAATGGTTATGCTGCCTTTTGCATATCCTATTCATGGAATGAAGTTTTTTTGTTTTTTATCTTCCTTTCTTCTTATTATTGTTAACATCCAAGTCAAAATCAACCGAAAATGATTAGAGAGGCTGCACAAAATCGTATGGCAATTTTGGAGGTGATAATTAAATGGTATTGGACAAACTGTAACACTCCCTTAAACGTGATCGCATTGGGTGAGGTAACAAATGATCCGGAAGATAAAGGATCGAGAGCAAACAAACTGGATTTATGGCACAAACAAAGGCGGAATCACTGAGGATAGTTCTCTAATACCATGTGTAACCATCTAGATCATTACCAATTGCCACCGAGTGGATTATTTACTGGGTTTGGAGGTAATAAATAACTATATGAGTCATGCTCTAACAATTAGGTGTTTCTTATGTTTTCAATGTACATTGGTAATACCTTTTGTTGCCCCATTGTAGTGTCCCTATATTGGCTGAGTGTCTTGGAATAAGTTGCTGAAAATGTTTATACTAGTTTTGATACGAAATTTGTTACGGAGTATGATTATTGTATATTTGTATCCATCTTCCTTGTAATATTATCCTTTTCATTCATTGTAATTTCATTTTTATTTGTTGGTTATGGTGCCTGCAATTGACCAACGTGACTCGCTCTCTCTCTCTCTCTCTTGACTAACATTACTCGTTTCAAGCTATATTGTTAGTTATAGCTTGGCAAATTGTACTTATCTTTTAGCTTGAGGCTTGAGCAATATGTGGAGCTTCCTATCTAATTTATCATCTCATAGCTGACATTCTTGTTTAACTTTTCAGGTATACCAAATACACTGAATGTGGTTTCCAATTTCCCATTCCTTGTAATTGGTCTCGTAGGGCTTATACTTTGCTTTCACAGGAACTACTTTAGGCTGAGGTATGGTGCCGTACATGATTAGCAATGTCTTATTATGCTGATGAATACTTGTTTATAGAGTAACAGTTAAATATTTGTGAAGGCTGCAAGGTGAGGTTTGCGGTTGGTCAATTTTTTTCATTGGTGTTGCTGCTGTTGCTATTGGATCATCTTACTATCATCTCAAGCCAAATGACGCTCGTCTCGTGTGGGATCGTTTGCCGGTCAGCTTCTTCATATACTGGCTCTATTTATTATCGTCATTAATTTGTTTTGTTTTTTGACATTAGTAAATAGTGCAGATGACTATTGCATTCACGTCGATCATGGCAATCTTTATAATTGAGAGAATCAACGAGCAAAAGGGAACAGTGTCCATAATTCCCCTCCTCTTGGCAGGTGTCTTAAGCATAATTTACTGGAGGTAAGCATGTGAATCATTTATGTATGGAAGTGGATCTTGTTGTTTTAGTTTATGGGATTAATTGGAGCAACTTGTTTCTGTCCCCAAAAATTCATCATAATTTGATGTGTTGCAGTAGGGTGAGTTTTAGATGGTTATGGTTTGGTTGGTGAAAAACCTCTGCTTGCGAGAAAATCCTTGTAGTCAAACGGCGACCTTGGGCTTTTTCAGAAAAAATAATTTTAATGTCTTTTGAGTATGCATTGAATACAAAAATTACAACTGTTTTGGAGTTTTGAATTTCTCCTGAGGCTGAAAATGTCTGACTTCTGTATTGAATTTTTGGCCTACTAATTGCATGAGCATGACCTGGTAATTCTGTGAAGACATTTGTTGACAACATTTTAATTTGCAGGTTTTTTGATGATCTCCGTCCATATGCTCTGATCCAGTTTGTTCCTTGCATTGCAATTCCAGTAATGGCTATCTTGTTGCCTCCAATGTACACACATTCCTCATACTGGCTTTGGGCTGCAGGTCCGTATCGTCATTATGCTATTCTCTGTTACATGGATCCGCGATTTGGGGGAAGTACCTGTGTCGACACGACACGACACAGGTGTGGGTGCGCGATCCACACTGGGTTTGCCCCAAAAATCCTAGACACGTTAGTAGGGGGAAGGAGGGGGGGTTACCGCTGTCCAATTGATGGGCCATAAAAACATTTTGTCTGTTAATGGGCCATAGAGACGTGTACTTACCCTCTACTATTTAGTACTCCACTACTTTTACAATTTGTACTTGGAATAAATAAATACTAAATAAGTGGTGATATTTAAAAAAATAAATATATTTCTATAAATAATACATATACTTCTATTAAAAAATAAAAGTACATAAAAATATTAACGTATCCCCTTATCCGTATCCAAATTCGGATACATATCCGCGAATCCTCAATTTTCAGGCTTGAGGTGTCCGACCTTTAGATATACACTCGTATCCGATTCACGTACCTCTATCTGTGTAACATAGATGCTATTCACTTTATCTTGTAGTTATTTCTTCCATTCTGAGCTACATTTGTCCATTATATGCAGGTTTTTATCTTTTAGCTAAGGTGGAAGAAGCTGCAGATAAACCTATATATAAATGTACACATCATATTATCAGTGGCCACACTCTTAAGCATTTGTGTGCTGCAATGGTTCCAGTCTTCTTGGCACTTATGCTTGCAAAGAGGAGCATTGAAGCAGAAAGGTATTCTTTCCTCTGCTTTTACCCTGTTTGAGTTCCTGCTATCTCCACTTGGCATTGAGTGTGACCTGTATATTTTGGGCGGGGCATGTCAAGTGTGTCTTCATGTCTTCTGTATTTCAATTATCGAAAACACAAATTTGTGGTGGAATAAAGCGCTCTCTTCTTAAAGATGAGTTCCAACAAGTTTTCCTACTGTTGGAGGTTGCTTGCTCATTCATATCATTTGTAGTATCAATTTTTTTTTTCCTTGCCTTGGAATTGTACACAGTATTGAACCAGTAATGCCTTTCTCAGCATTCAATATTACTTGTTATCATAGAAATGCAGATAGGGATGCGAACCTGACACGACACAGTATTTCTCGCGTTTACCATCATCCCAAACTTCACTCTTTCAAGACTCGTATAATTTCCAATGTTCGAAAAGAAGGTCTGGGCGGCCGAGTACTCGCCGCCTAGGCGCTAGAAGGCCCCTCGCCGACTAGCCTGACTAGGCGCCAATTACTCGGCCTGGAAGCTAGATGGTGCCCGGCCGCCCTGGGAGCGCCTAGTGAGTTTTAGAACCTTGATAATTTCTATGACATAGACATGCCGACACACCGTTGTTTCAAAAATTTATTCTTCTAAAATTCTGTTCTGGGTACGTCATCTTATTGAGGATTTCCGTTCCGTTACTGGAAAGTAAACTTTGAAGTACTTCTTGTTTTCTTTTCGTTCTCTCCCTTTTACATCACCTAGTTGTGTTGTCTTCCACAAACTTTGCTGTTAATAGGCTAATTGCGATGTATTTCCATCTCTCTCTCTCTCTCACCTGTGCGCGTTTGCTGTTACATTTTAATGTAGGCAAAGTTTGCTGGAGACTTGGAAAATTTCCTGGACCAGATATAAAGGGAAGGAGGAAGTACAGGTGGAGAGTTGCACTTACTCAAGTGTCCCTGTGGAGGAATCTCCTTAATGAATAAATTGCCTTCTGTTCCTGTAAGAACTTCTTCGCGCGAATGTTACTCACTAACAGAAATTTGGTTCAGGCTTATACAAGAACGAAAATGATGTATTATTCGCGTCAAGAATGTATACAGATCACCTTTCGCCTCTTGTTCCTATAAGCAGAACTTCTTCCCGCGAATTTTACTAACAGAAATTTGGCTCAGGCTTATACAAGTACAAAATGATGTATTATTCGCTTCAAGAATGTATACAGATCACCTTTTGTATATATCATAATGTACTGTGTTTAATTTTCAACTGGAGCAGTTTGTGAAACCAACTTTGGCTTCCTCGTTTAGTCGACGATTGATATCGGAGGCAAGGAATTGCTATTGCCGTTCAAAAAAGGAATTGCTATTAATCAAGGCTCCATTTTTTTTTTTCCTCGTGTTTTGTTCGTCTTTTTTGAATTTTTGTCAGATTTATGATACATTTTTTGGATTAATCATCCGTCTCGACGAGAATAGACTAAAAGTAAAAAATTATGACAAACAAAAAAATTTCAGTAAAGATGAAAAATGTACCAAACAGATGTCTTTTTTGTATAAAGTGTCGTCTTATATGAACTTTTTAACTTGGATCCACATTTTTATACTTTTCTAATTTTTTCTTGTCGATATGAATTGTTAATTACAAAAATTACAAAGAAAAACTAAACAAAAAATGATACAAGTCATTTAGACAAAAAGACAAAATAATGAGCCTCAGACTGGGCTTTTGGAATAGGATTCTCCAGGATTTAACCTAGTTTGCTCAACACCACTATCATTGTTCAAAATTGGAAGTGTGGTAATTATAAAAAAAACAAAATTAGAAGTTTTTGGTGACTGATTTATTTTCCGGGTCACTTTAAAATCACCCTAGCATATAAGTTATAGTCACCTGCAAGCACGCACAAGTCACTTGTATCTAGAGGGTGTTTGGGCGACACTTTTTCCCATTTTCACATTCTCCTTATCAAATTTGGGTGTTTGGCCTCCAACACCTGGAAGCCATTTTGCCAAAATAGCTTCTCCATTTTTCACTTTCTAGAGCAGAAAGCAAAACGAGCTTGAGAGCTCTTTTTCCGTTTCTCCTTCTAATTTTTATTTTCCCTCAACTTTCTATTCTCCATTCTACCCTTTTATCCTCTAGAATCCCCAAATTTTTTTCCCACCACCAACAGACGACAGAGACAGGGGCAGAAGCCACAAGACGCCACAGATCTACATAGAGTTCTCGTCGCCGATCTGTTCATCCCAAAAACAATCGTTCAGATATTGACTTAATTTCTATGTTGGGTTGTGGGTGTGTGGACGTGGAGGAGTGGCCTTTGATTCCATTGTTTGGGGTTTTGTTGGAGTGAATTTGGAGAGAACCCAGGAAGTGGATGTGTTTTTGGAATGAAAAGTGTGTGAGGGTTCGATTCAATGGGCTAATTCCATGGTTTTGTTGGGTTATAGTTTTGGACAGGAGAGTGGGATTGGAAAGGAATACTGTGTACGCCGTGTGTGGTTTTGGACCACTTTTGGTTTTGTAGAGTATTAATTTGTGTAATTTTTTAATGTTAAAGATTTTTTTTTAGGACCATTTTTTTGGGCAATTACTTCATTTTACATTATTTTTATTTAGTATGTGAGACTTTCAGTTAACAAAAAAATTGAAGAGC
>JAXBDA010004254.1:0-29885 GCA_036023075.1 Gaultheria prostrata | reverse complement strand
TAAGCACAAACACACAATCCAACCACGTGCACGAATTAAATGGAAAATGAGGATTAACCGCACGTCTAACGCACTCATTCTTTCCTACTTAGGCGCTTAAATTCATGCATTTTGCGCGCCTATCAGGTCTACTTTAAATTTGTTTCTTGATTGAATGTTTGGCCTTTTAGATTATTTGGTGACTATTGGCTTTTGGGGCTTACTCTAATTTGTGTTTAATCCAATCCTAGCTTGCTTCTTGATTTTTCAGCATGGGAAACATCCAAGAGAAAATCAAAAGGTATTGTTCCATTTTAAGTCCTCTTTATTCATCAAAGGTCTAGACTATAGCCAACTAGCCATTAAGGTTGTCAATGGTGTACGCCAAAAGCTCAATTTATGTAACAGCTGCTAGAAATCACTTTCACCTTCTCACAGAAATGTTTCACTTTTGTTCATAGGTTTGAGGAGATCTAACGAGATTGAGAGATCTAGAGGACTCTTGGTACGATGATCAAAGGTGGATATTGTCAAGTGGCCAACTATCACTGGCCTCAATCTAATTGCAGTTCGGTTTCCACATTCTTTTAGTTTGTAATTGGTCTCCTGTTCTCTTTTTTCTTTTTGGTACTACGGGATATTGTCAAGTGGCCAAATATCACTCCTTTTTCGTTTAGTTTGTAATTGGTTCTTCTTTAGTTTTCCCGATATCTGTTCTTAATTCTACTGCACAGATTAGTTTAATTTTACACATCAGGTGTTAACAAAAATGATGTGGTGTTTTTTATTTAACTCAGTTTACAATATGGGTTTTACATATACGAAGTGGGAAAGGGCAGTCAACAAAGGGGTGGGGCTGCCCAATGCCTTCCCACGCCTGCAGAGCTTCTCCCATGAACCCATTAGCCAACCCATTTTTGTCCCCGTGAAGCCATCAGCCAACCCGGCACTGGACACGGCACGGGTTGTGCCGTTGGCACGACGCGGCACGATTAGGCACGGCACGACACGGGAAAGGGCACGGTTAGGCACGGGCACGGTGTTGCGTCGTGCCATCGGCACAGGTATCACTAGTTGAATAACAAGACCCATATTTTACTGATGAGATTTTACTTTGGGCCTCTCTTGTGGAACCAACCTGTTAAATCTCTGGATACCGTAGAGTTAGAGTCCACTATTTCCTGATCCAAAACCATTTATCTTAGCCCACAAGATGTAGCTAGCTAGCCCAAGAAATAAAGTCACAAACTACTGAAGTTAAGTTTTACAGTGAGTGCCGCATATGGTCCATTTTGATGATCTACTTCATCCATCAAAGTAAAACATGTTGATCAAATAATCCTTGTTAAATGGTTTTATCTTATTTGAGGGTATGGTTATGTAGCAAAACGTTTCTGTAGTTCCTCGGTTCTTGGAGGTTAAGGAGAGCCACTGTTTCAGTGGTACTCTGAGAGCAGCCACTTTGTGCATATTGGCAAAGGTTATGTCCGTCTCCAATCATTCCCGCCCATACTCCCAATGATTGGGGACTTGATGGGTTCTGTTATTTTTTTTTGTAGAAAGACCTACGCAAATGATGCGAGAATAAGCAGGTTGGTCATATTAACTAGGGGCGGCATGTATATTTCAGAATTTTATATTTATGGTGGCAAAAATATGTACTTAAAAAATAAAAAGACAAACTGCATTATAAGGATGAGAGATTTAAAAAATCTAGTGGTGGCGAGTCTATATAATTAGAAGATAAAAATTTATTTTATATATAATAATTACATTTTTTGAAACCTTGTGGTGGTGGCGGCCCCCCACCACTTATCCCCCTCTGGCTTCATCCTTGCCCATACTATTTCCATCCCATTTTATTTTTCTATTTACTTTGTTCGTGTCAATTTTTTTTAATTATTTATATCTTTCAATTTATAATATTTTTTGTGATTCTAAATATTTTGTATAATAAAACTAAAGATCTAAACAATTAAAAATTGACAAGTAAATTGAAAATGGTCAAATATATTGGGACGGAGGGAGTGCTATTCTAGCAACGATAAAAATCAAGGCCTACTTATGTAGTATTATTATTCATCAAAACTAAGACAATACAGCTTATTCCCACTAAAAAAATCACAATCAAACTCCAAGCCAAAATTTGATAAAAAAAAAAAACTCCAAGCCAAAATAATAAGAAACAAAAAAAAAACAGCAGCCAACCAATTTTATGGGCAACTCCAAAGTTAGCTAGCCGTTACATTATTTTGAGTACAATTAAATTCAGTTGCAGTAAAATCTTTCTTTTAAATTTCTTCACGAATTCACCTTCCTACAATTCTTCCTAATCTCGCCACTGGATCCAGTGAGGGGACTAATATCTCCCATCTTGATCATGGCAGCAGCGAAATCGGAGTCGAAGGAATCGGAGTCCTTGCTATATTTCTCGACGAGGGAATCGGTCGAACCGCCGTTGTACAAAACCTGGTCGGAGTGGAGCAGTCCTTTCTGGTTGATCAGGTTCTTGTAGTACTTGTTGTCGAAAACGGTGGGGGTTTTGACATCCAGGGGGGCCAGATTGTTGTCGCCCGAGCCGACGGTTTGCGGGCAGCTGTCTTGTCTTTTTTCCGCGAAGGAAGTGTCGATGTTGGTCTCCTGGTAGATGCGGGTTCGGAAGATGGTGCACCTTGCTTGCCCTATTGTGTGTGATCCTGGTTCCACACGTTAAAAGACCGGTCAGAAGGAGAGGGCTAAAACCACAATTGTATCCATTTAGGGACACAACTTCTCATAATGGACCATAATTATAAGACGGAAGAAGTATCAGTCACGGATTGAATTGGGGGATAAAAGCAATAATGACCTTAAAATAAAACAAAAATGGATATGCCCTAACGTTATGGGTATTTTATTTAAAATCAATTTGACCAAGCACAAAATTGCACGAAAAAGAAGTATCCCAGCCTTCTGTTGGCAATAAATAACCACTTTTACTGACCTTTTCTGAAAGAAAGAAGAAAATTACTAGTATCTCGTATATACTATTTTGTTATCCATAATTAAGGGGATGATAGCTTGGACTTTTGAGGGAGGAGAAATTGTGCCAGACAGGTACCACGTGCCGCCTTACGTGGTACACGCAATGCCCCATCACAATCATTCAAAAGTGTTTTTGATGGTCTGGATTTTAATTTAACTCTTACTAGAGTAACTCTTACCGGTAAGAATTTATATAAAATTCGGACCGTCCAAAAGACTTTTAGACGGTCAGATACGCGACGGGTACTACCACTTGCTCGGCACTGAAAAATTTCTAGAGAGAGAGAGAGAGAGAGTACCAGATAAAACAACCATATCCTTGGTGGAGAGGCCTTTAGCTTGGAATCTGTTGACGAGGTTGCTGAGGGTAGAAGTGGGAGGTGGGATTACGCCACTGTTTGCCGCCGCAAGGCTGGTTGTTTTCGAATCCCGGCGGCCGAGTTTCACATCCCAACCCGGCCCTCCAAGCTACATTACAAAAAATAATTGACAACCGTTATGGAACGAGTAGTCGAGTACTGTATTCTGCAATACAATTTCCCTAAGAAAATATAATAATTTGTACACCATCTAGCCATACGTTCATTTAATCCACAATCCAATAGCCATCACTAGAGCTACAACCACACGCACTTCACAAACTTCTTCGCGCATCCTCCACTTCCGACCAAGGATTTAAATGTCGGTTGATACGCGACGTATCGGTTTTTCAAGGGACCGATACCAATATTGACTGATATACGGGCCGATATTTGACCGTATCACCGATACCGCTACGTATCCCAATACCGAGATTTAAAACCTAGCTTCCGACTAGTAAGAAAATTTATCGTGGTAGAAATGGGGAGAACTTACAAGTGCAACAGAGTCGCGAGCAGCGATAGCAACAATATCGGCACATGAGACCACACCGGGGCACGCATCCTCCACTTCCGACTTGATATCATCAATCACGTTATAACCCCTTACAGATTGGTTATTGGGGCCAGCAGTCTTCTCCCCTGTGAACGATGAAGTATCATCCAGAAGTATTGACCCGTCACAACCCTGTTTTCGTATAATAAAGATCAACCATGAGATATCATGACCCCATCAAAACCCCAAGAAATTTCATTACAATATAACCAAGAATATGACAGCAAAAGCCATTAGTGACACATGCAAATAATTAGAGATATAGTCTATGACTCATATGCCTCGTGTTCCTATTGACAACCCACTGGGGTGACAATAAGTAAGGAAAAAGACCAGAAAACACATACTCCGATCCGGTGTACTTTTTAGACTTTTCACTTCCACACTTTTATATACTTTTTAAACCTTAGCGACAGCTCAATGGACTGATTTTAGAATTTTCAAAAATGAAATCTCCATGCCGACACTGAAAAAGAACCAAATATATGATATTTGCAAAAAAATGATACGATGGGTGGACTTTGTTACTCATCAGCCAACCAAGATGGGTCAGGTCGGCTCCACCTATCCTGTAAGAAGTATATTTTTTTTTGGTTTCGACTCCTCTTCTAAGGTGCTAATCTAACTATTCTACCAATTCTGACTTTCGGAAAGAAGAAGTGTTTTTTTGTCCAAGAATACCAAGTCAACTTGCTAAAAGAATTGGTGTTCACTACATGTTTGTGCTCAAGTGCGTGTGTTTTTACACCGAATTTAGCGTGGTGTGAATGACGAGTATGAAGCTATTCACTACCCTACAAGTAGGTGAAATTTACCCTCCTCCCTGAGGGATTAAATCACATGTAACTAAACAAGAAGATTACATTGACAAAGCAATCGTGGAAATGGAGACGAAGGAGAGAAGCGCCCATGCGCTTTTCTTTTGATACGGCAGAGTGAACGACTTTCTTCACGGTAGTCGATAACTTTGGGCAAGTTTTCGAGTAGAAGTTGGTAGAGAGTTGAGCAGAGGAGCTGCCGATTAAGATAGCAAGCACAACAAATGCAACAGTAGATGCAGAAGAAGAAGCCATTTTTCACTAGGAATTAAGAAACACTAGCTAGGAGGTGGTTTTTTTGTTGAGAGAACAAAGCCCAGCTTTCGAGTTAGATATAGAGAACTCTTGGGATGTGTTTGGCACAGGCATATTACCTAATCTTCTAGACTTTTTGTGCATGGCATGACAAGTCTACGTATAGAGAAGAGAAAGAGTAAATTTCATTTTGCACCCTTAAATGTATGAAAATCATACTTCGCATGCACCCTTCAGTTCTAGTTGTATCAGTTAACCACTCACCTTGTAGTTCAGGTTGTCGTTGTAGCCCTTTGATCTATTCTTTCCAACTAGGAAACAGAAAGAGGCCACGCGACCGTTATTTGAAAGTTAGACTGACAGAAGAGTTATACGCAGTGGCGGAGCCGGGATGTAAACTTGCAAGTGGCATAAAGAATGATCAATATACTCACCATTCCAAAAAGAATGTTCGATCCATCAAACCGAGAATATATACATATGTTTTTCTTTGAACAAATTAATTCAACTTTTGATATTTGGAGTAGTATCTTAGGGGGAAAAAAGTTAGAAATTCTCTGAACCAAAATTCATTTTTTTAAGTTCTCGTTTTATGGACCGGACAATCTTTTTTGGAACGGAGAAATATCTAATACCAAAAAAAACACATGTTCTAAGATTAATCATACATAATAGCCCAAAAAATGCATGTATTTGTAGAATGTTGGGACCAGCCCGTGCCACCTACCCCCTTGATAGCTCTGCCCCAGGCTATACGAGCACCACTTGATCTAGAGTGTCAGGGATTGATTAACACAACTAGAAAATGAAGGACCCAAAATGAGATTTTACTGAAAACATAAGGGTACAAAGCATGTTTTACCTAAAGAAAAGTAAAAAAGAAAAAGTGAGGAGAAATGGTATAAGATTGGTGGATTTGAATTCCATACACAAAGATCTAAAACACGCTTACGTGAAATGAATCAGTCGATAAAAGTCTGCAGTAGCAGGTACATAACAAGATTAATTGGTCAATCTGCAGGGGTCATTTAAATAGCTTTAATTTTATCTTATGGTCAGAAAAAAATATGCAATACAGACACAGCTAGAATCTAGTTGACTCAGCTCTAGTTAACTATTTAATCATGCATGGGATAAAGTGGACTTTTCAACGTGGATATGATTATTTGAGATAACTTTGACACAACTTCTGTTTTATGAAATATGATATCCCTCACAAAATATACTCTAATTCCCAATTGGGTCATATTTTATGGCCATTCACTTGATCCCCGCGACATACAGGGATGACAATTGATCGGTTTGGTTCGGATTTTGCGATTACCATATCCAAACCCCCCAAAGTATTTATCTATACTCAAATCCAAACCGAACGGGTTTGATTTTTAGTGCAGCATAACCAAAACCATATGGATTTGGGTTTTATCTGAATCGCACCAAACCTGCATTAATATTCATTTCATTAATTAATGAACATAAATAATATCGTGATGGGTACAACAAACTAGTAACAACCAATTAATAATTTCAAGATCCTATAGAGACTCTTTAGATTTTTAAGAGATTTGAGAGGAATAAGGAGGGGAGATGAAATGAAAAGTCACTATAAAAGTTATGAATTGAAAAATTAAAATTACATGTATATAATATAATATATATGTCCTATAAGTAATATTATATGAATTCTTTTGGCCGAATTCTTGGTAAGACCAAACCCAAATTGGCCGGGTATCATTTTTCGAAAACCAAACCCGTCCAATGGGTAGGAAAAAATTAAAAAAAAGCTTCCCCAATAGGATCAGTTTGTTCGGGTATCCATCAGTTTTGGATGAAATTGTCATATCCCTAGCAACATACAATTCTGACTCCAAACCTGCCGACAACTTCGTTTTCCAGCCTACACAAGATTGACCACCACGAGAAATATGTAAATTTATGCGTCGTGGTGAAGATGGTCATTTGTTTTTTTCCGATGGACGAAGGTGTTCGTGAATCTTGTATTTTTCGTATATTCACAAGATGAAATTAAAAAGAAAAAAAAAAGGCCAGATAAATCAAAATAGAGACAAGACATTGAAGTCCAAATGAATTGTGAGGATAGGCCCCACCTGGTTGAACAGTAGATGAACCACAGAATTCAATTACGTACATCATTCATGTAGTATAACGATTAGATGAAAGCAACATCAAAATTTATACTAAGTCCTTCCGAAAGTACAAAAACCATGGGTTTTCCAATTCACTTAAATGCTGGGATAAAAGTCTCTAGATTTACTAATTCTTGGTTTCCCTCTGCCGAATTCTCGACCACCGGCTCATTATCTATTTTTAATACGTCATCTCATGTGAGATTATAAGCAGGTTAAACACGTACAAATACATATTACTCTCTCCGTCCCAAAATTTTTGTCCGGTCCGCAAAACGAGAACTTGAAAATAATTCAAAATTTTCAAGAAAAATTCAATCTTTTTTTTACAATTCACTAGATATCAACGAGTACTTTTAATTTATGAAAAAAGTTTGAAAGTTTTCTTTTAAAAAATTTATTATTTTTAAGTTCTCGTTTTGCGGACCAGACAAAAATTTTGGGACGGAGGGAGTACTAACTAATTGATCACCGACGGATCTAAAGATTTAAGCTTTTCGAGAGAGGGTGGGTTTAGTATTTATGTTAACATTCCCTAATCTAAAACAAGTGGTCCGGCCCAAGTGGGAAGCTCCTTAAGGAAAGTGGTGGCTTAAAACTGCTGTTAGTGTACATCTATCAATTACTCCCTCCGTCCCTTTTATAGTATGTACATTTTCATTTTGGGATGTCCCTTAATAAGTATGTGTTTTGAAAAGTTAGTGGGTACATTTCCTATTTTGCCCTTAAAAGTAGATTCCTTTTTAAAAAGTTAGTGGATATTATTATTATATTGATAAGGGTAAATAATGGAAAGTAGATGTAAACGTTGTAAAAGTTGATGTGAGAGAAAAATAGTTAGAATTCTCAGATAACACACTTAAAAAGGGACGGAGGAAGTATTAGTTAATAATAATCCAATTTGGAGTAGCAAAGCGTAGCCGTCAAAAGATTGGACATTTCGTTTTGGTTTTTACTTCTTTTGAAGATGTCTTTTCTTCTTTTAATAAAGGGAAATAGTACAAGTTAACCAATCACATCAGACCACTAATAAAGTTAGTGGGGACATTCAAACAGCTTGGATTTTGCAAAATTTGTCGGAATCAGCTTCTGAAAATGGACTGGTCCATGCAGTTGGCCAGTTCGTAGGCCTATTCCGTGATTATTTTAATCACGTGAAAAAATTAAATTGATCGAATATCGTTTGATATGATTTCGGAATGCATGGTTTTAGAACATAATAAGATTAAAACACTGAATCGGCACCTATTCAACCCGTTTATCTCAATACAAATGCATTCCGAAATTATTCAACCAGTGTCCGATCATCTAATTTTTGACATAGTTCATGTTATCGACAAGTTCTCATTATGAATGATTTGGATCATCCAAATGGGCCCAAGAAAGGCCAACAATGAGATAAGTGGATCGTCCAGTCTAATTTCTTGACCTGAAAATAACCATCTTCTAATTTTTTCAGAGAAAGGAGCAATTTTTGGGGTCCGTCCCTAAGCATCCATTTCGACCGTCCAAAATATTTTTGGTAGTCCGATTGAGTGCTCGAGCATAGACACTGGTGCCTGCCCGCCACTCAAATTTTCTTCCAGAGAGATGGAGAGAGGGACTAGGAACAGTACGTACGTAAACATTTTTATGGATGATTCTCGGCATCTAGCTATAGAGCTTACCATGCACAATAAAGCTAGACAAAAGTAATGTTATCTCATGTCAAGAAAAAGCACCCACAAAAAATATTTTTGAAGAACAATCAAGAAAAGGAAATCTATTCGTTTTGATTTTCAAGAACCGGTTTTCTCAATTATTATCCAATTATTACCCTTATTTTTAAATATTATTTTCATTTTTCTCTCTATCTCTCTCCAATCATTAATACCTATTTTTTAATTATTATCCATATTTCTTGCTCTAATCATTACAAAACCCAAAATTCAAAACTCAAACCGAACACAACCCTAGGTTCTAGGACTTTTCAACCTTCACCTCATTTGTTAAAAAAGAAACCTTTTAACTCATTTTCAAATCCAAAATAGTAGACACTGTAGATGTTCAGATCTCAGACTCTTCAACCCCCACATTTTTCTCTTTAAGAAACAAGAATAGACTTCAGGGCAAACTTTACTTAAACGGCATGGGGTTTGGCCCTAGTGCAGATACATTCCCTCAAGTTAAATTTGTTGCACATAACTAGCTTGTGCTTTGTGAAAGATTGCATTCGCATCCAATTTCATCTTATTTGTCAGATTTAAAAATTTTGACATGAATGTCTTCATCTTCTTCCTTAAAGCTAACTAAGTAATATATTACAAATTTAATCTGAGCCATTATGTTCATAATATATTAATTAGAAAGTGAAGCATCTCTGTAAAAAGTCATGTCCATTGGATATTGATGACTGAGTGATCAAAGAACACCATTCTTGTAAAAAATGAGAAGCAAATTTAAATTTGCCTCTTAAAAAATCATCTTCGACCATGAGGTTCCTATTATCCGATCGATTTAGATCAATTTTAGTATGAATGTAGTACTCGTCAAACTCTACGATATGGCCGGTTCGGATCCTATTTTTTGATAGGAATAAACCCCATATTAAGGGCACAGCAACGCCTGCTGACCCTAAGTGAAAACTCTGTTGATCATATGGATGGAAAAAATTACTGTGCTCCTAAGTCCCCAAAATACAGGGTAGTTATGTGCAACAAATTGAACATATTGGGTGTATCCACACATGGTTATAAATGAAGTTTCCCCCTCACTTTATCTAAGTAGTAAAAGATAGGAAACATAAAAGTTCATGAAAAGTAGATAAAACCATGCTTCCTTTTTGTCCTATTCAATACCAAGACTAGTGAATGGCTGCCCATTTGGCCAAAACCATCCCTTTGTTGAATTTGAACTCTTTTCATGAGTGGAATAGGTGTTAAAACTATGGGTGGAATAGCAGGTAATCAATGCATGTCATCTGTGGACACCACAATTATGTGTTTCTTCAAATAAAAATAAAAAAGACAAAACAGGAAAATGGACACCACAACTAACATGCCTTAATGACATTTTCAAAAGGCACTTCTTGAGAATATTCGAAAATTTCTCTCCAAATTTCCTCCCTGCTATGAAATATCAAAAAAGATAGCATCCAGTTAATCTAAAGAGAGATGCAAGTTGTGAAAACCATAAAAATAAGTTCAATACGAGAGACGGTTGAGCTTGGAAGCCTATGTTCACGGACAAAGATCAAGTATAAAATGAACCAGCTATAAAACACACCAGAGCCCCCTAATAGCCCCTTATCGTTTGTTATACGAAACCCCAACATTTAGTCTGCTCAAACATGCCCAATGCAAGATAACGGTCAGGATTGCTGGTATAGCCAGATTGTGCAGATTGTTAACGGGTTACGAGTTGCAACTAATATATGGCAAGACACATTCAAGAGCGACAACTAAATATGTGTAGACTTACCCATATTTGAACTATGCCATGATGCATAAGGGAGAGCAATGGGATAACATCCAGCTTTCTGTTGGCGAAGCCGGCTCTCGCTGTAGTAACTTGACGCGACCAACTATTTACCCAGTAAATGTACAGGTGCAGAAAGAATTCTGCAGGATCCTGCACATGAACTGGTAAATATGAATCATGGACATGGGTTGAAATTTGGCTTATGGTAGTTCTCAAGATACTACTGCTACTCACAAAAAATAAATCATGCTAATAAATATTAAGCTTGGAAACGCCATATTCAAAGTATTTCTACTCCAAAAACATCAGGTACATTGTTCACTACGTACTTTTCTCCATGTTGTCCATGTCATGCCACCCATTATCTTCATAAATAGATCAGCAAATCCTTATTTACTGGATTAGTGGATATGCCATTCTGAACCAAAGAATATTATAGTCATCCCCGAGTAAAAAAAATTATGTCATTAGTTCCTGGATAGTCTGTTTTCAGGAACTTTTTTTTGTCAATCTAAAGGTGAAATAAGGCAAATTAAACTCATTATATGGGATTTCTCTAAAAAAAACTCATTATATGGGAAATCCAACCCAAATCCATAATTATTTATATGCAACAAGTCCAACAAAAAACTCCATAACTTTTGTAAAATAACCAATTATAACATTTGGCTGAATTAACCTCGATCCGGACCTCCTGCTTCAGAATATATATAACTTTAGAGGTTTAGCCTACTATATAACCTAGTTGGTTACTACTGTAAATTCTGCTATCATCTTCATTGTGCTGATTTAAAAAACACGGTAGTAAACGATTCGATTACGATGATCGTAAGATCAAGCCCGTGGATTGTCATGGATCTAGGTTTCAGGATTTCGCTTCTCTGCAGTGACTAGACGATCAAGTCCAATGAAAAACGTTGACCCTCCTAGTACTTTTTCTATTTTACATACTAACTCTTAGCCACCAAAGCATGCAAGACTTTTCTGAAGGTAGGAGAACGTTATTATCCATGCATTAATTGTCCTTTGTCTAATATGTTCCATCTATTATTGATCCCAATTAACTTTCCTTATCAAAAGGCGACCAAGGCCATTGAAAAGTACTTCAGATTATGATCTCATGCTACCAAATCATAGATAACTTGTGCTTTTCTAATGCCTTTATGTGTCCACTGTTAGTTAATAGTATTGTTTATCAATAGTCAACACCTAATCGTTGATGTATTTCCCAACCACAAATTTTTGAAGGAAAATGCTAAAATTAATAGGCCCAGTAGCCTTATGCTAAGGTTTAAAAAGTGTGTTGAAATGTGTGAAAAATATATAAATGTATGTATAAATGTATTGAAAAATGTAAAAGGTCCACTGAAGTGCGTATTTTTTTTCTGGGGTTGTTTCTGTACTTTTTGTGAGCCCAGTGGTTCACAATAGCAAGACCCATTCTTGAAAAGCCAATAGTATGTTCTGTCAAAATATAACATGTGTATCTCTAATTGACGTCTTCAAATCCTACGTGGAGTAGAAACGGTAACTTTGAATCTTTCTTTGATACAACCACGATGTCAATTAATTTGCTTCAAATTTGACTCCTCATACCATTCCTTTTTTTGGTATTTTGTAATTTAAAAAGTAGGTGTACTTCAATATTAAGAATTTGATATTAAGATTGGAGATGGATGTTTGATGATGTCAAATTTGAAGATGGCCTTTAAAAAAATTGGGCATCTCCGGGTTGAAGCCATGGGTTGGAGATGCTTTATCAAATTTGAAGGTAAAACTGATTAATCATATCATTTCGAAGTACTGTAATAACCAACTCTGATTATTCTACTCTTCTAGTGTACAGTAGTAGTGGCGGCTATTTCTACCAAAAGCAATCATGTCTCCAATTTAGAATTAGCAGGAGTTGGTTCTCTTTCATTCAGACAATGACAGTCACTTTTAAGCTTAACAGAATGAAAGTGTTTTTAAGATGTACGTTCTTTATAGGTACCGACACGAAAATGTCACTATACACACCTCTAAAAGGGAACGGTACATGCATGTAGTGAGCCCCCGGATCCGGTTCGGCTTAGCTTATTTTATCGTGTGGGCTGTGTGCAACATAAATTTCTCGCGATACATACATGGAAACTTAACCATCCCAAGTTTGTTGATCTAATAAAATGGTTGTGACGAGGTTATTATACAGATTTCAACTTAGAAATGGCGGAACCGTTTGCTGATGGAGTAACAAGCAGTAATCGTGGGGACCCATGAGAGAAAGCCACTGACTAAATATGTTGGGAGGAGAATTTGGGAGCTTGTTTGGCTCTTCACAAATTACATGTATGTCATTAGGAAATTTTTAACTCAAATTTGTGCTTACTTTGGGCCCTTAATTAGCGCCTCATGGATTTGGTTACACAATGACACTCTCACTCCATGCGACCGCTCTAGAAGTAAATTTGCGGGTGCGATGTCGGATGTCGTAAAAGACTTAATTGAAACCATTCCTAATATCAATTGGTTTTAGGAGAGATGTAGAAAAGCGGTCCGACACTTACAATTGGGTTTGTCAATTTGGAGTGAAGCTTTTGCTCAATGGCAGGAGATACTTTTAGTTTTCCCCAACTGATCCACCAAACTAAAATCAAAATCAGAGTCTGGAGAGAGAGAGAGAGAGAGAGAACCAGGGGGGCTAGGGCAGGGCTACTTGTGGAGAAGATTCTGGAGCACCAATAGTAAGAGCCTGGTAGATTCCGAACGCGAATCGTCGGCGCCTGATGGTTTTGAATCTTTTGATAGAGGGACGTTATAGCAGTGTTCGTGTTTCAGAGAAGAAGAAGATGACGACGACAGTAATTTGGTTTGGTTAATAATTTTATGCTCTTTGCATTGCTCTCGTCAAGACGAACCAATAATTCACAAAAAAAATCGACGCAAAAGTAACAAATACTAGTATATTTTTCTTTAATAAAGACAAAATAATACTCCATTGAATTGGAGTAGTATTTTTCCAAAACACTCTTCCAGATCTTTGTGTGGTTGTACAGTGATAGACGCGTAATTGTTCACATTAACTCCCTTAATTTATTATTGTTACGTTCTTTTATATTATTACTTGGAGTTTAATTTCCTTTATTGCGTGTTGCAGGTATTTAGAGGCTTTGGTATAAAAAGAGCGCAAAGTTGACGTTTTACCCTATGTCGAAGCAAATCCCGTGAACAATTTAATCAAGAGAATGGATCAAGAGTGCACTAGATAACGAGAAGCATTGAATCAATTTCCTAGCTGGCTAAAGGAAAGTTGCACATATGTACTGCACGTGGTTGTGGCTCGGGACGGAATTGGGACCCATGGCAGTAGGCTTGATTGGTATTAAAAGAGAGAAGGATAACCATGTGAATCTTGGGAGATAATTAGGAAATCCATTTTAATGGAAACTCTCCACATTAGCATTATATATAGCACTTAAAGGAGAAGGGTTTGGGGGGACTTTTGGGACGCAGTAACAGAGAAGATGAAATCCCGCTCCAAGTAATTTTATTTATGTGTAGGGTTTGGTTTTTTATTTATTCGGACCTCCAGATCAAACAGTTTTAATAGAAACTAATATGTTTACTTCTAATGTAGCCACCAACATGTTAATAAGCTGGGAAGAAATAACCTTTCCTGAGAGTTGGACAATTACTATAATGTTGTTCCTCCTAAACCAATTGTTAATTTTAACACAGAACAAATTGTTCAAGATTCAGAAGGAAGTGTTAATTTGACTTTCAGAAATCCTTTACTAGATTCTAGGAGTATGGGTGCTAGGAGTAGCTTTTCTACTCATCAACCATACAGGGTTTGTATTCCTACTTCCAGTAAACATTCAGTGTCTGATCCAATTGAACAACCAATAAGAGGAAGTCCCAATAGAAGGACTCAGAATATCTGACAACCAAATACCACTTGCGGTTTATAGGAACCTGTCCAATAGAAGGGAATCACCAACGGCGAGTGAAATGAATTTCAGTCTTAATGGACAATAAATTTTGTTCTCAAGAGGACATAGAATCAATCAATTTTCAATTCTTTCAACCCAAATATGAGGAATTCAGAAAATGGTACTTTGCAAAATATAATGCAAAACAACTACCAGATTTTAAAGATGGATTCTATTAATTTTATAGAATCTCATAAAAAGATATAATTCCTTTTACCCAATAGTTTTATGGAAGACATTGGGATGACAATCCATAAATGTGATAGAAAACTATCATAAAAATTGGCAAGCAGTCAATGGAGAACTAATTAGAGCTATTCATCCTCCTACTGTTCCAATAAAAGTAGAATCTTCTAATTCTACCAATACTGAACAAGGGTTTTTGGAGGCTACTGCTTATATTAAGCCTTCAGAAGCTAATACTCATAATGACAAAAAATTTAGACAAAATAATTTTACTAATTTAAATCTGGAAACAATCGGTTCTCAATTAATTAGAATTGAGAATCAAGTTAATCAAATCAGAGATAAGCAGGAGTATAAAGAGGAAATTTACCCAGCGGTTATTAGACCTCCTTTACCTGTTTCAGATTTTAAATTAAAAAATCCTGAGAAAAATAAAGAATTGGTAGAAGAATTAACCAATCGACTCAAGAAAAATCTTTCTATTAATATGATGTCAGAAGATTTGAAAGAAAGTTATGAATGGAACATAACTTTGAAATAATCATAATCATACCTCTTTCAATGAAAAGACCAGTTATGAATGGAACATAGATGGTAAATCAGAGTACCAAATCTTTGAAATGGTGCATCAAATGCTGATGTATAGCACAATCTGTAAACAGAATGGTAATACTGAAAAAGCTATTGCTAGCTTTATAGTAGTAGGATTTACTGGAATCCTTAAAGGTTGGTGGGATAATTTCCTTACATCAACTAAAAAAATAGAAATACTATATGTTGTTCAGATAGAGGATGGTAAACCTCAAGAGGATATAATCTATACTTTAACTCAAACAATTATCCTCCATTTTGTCGGAAATTGGGCCAACCAGCGAGAAAGAAGTCACGAATTGTTACAGAATCTTAAATGTCCATCGTTAACCCATTTTCGATGGTACAAAGATGTATTCTTTGCAAAGGTCATGCAAAGATTTGATGCTAATAGTGAGCATTGGAAATCTAAATTTGTTGATGGATTACCCCATTTCTTTGCTGAAAGAGTCAAAAAAAAAATTGAGAGATTTGAATAATGGTTTAAACTATGCTAATCTTAATTATGGCAATATTATGTCAACAATAATTAATGAAGGTTTAAGCCTTTGTAATGACATCAAATTGCATAACCAACTCAAGAAACAACGCTTAACTGAAAAACAAGAGTTGGGAGAATTCTGTGATCAATTTGTGTACGATACTACTCCCTCCGTCCCTTTTATAGTGTGTACATTTCCATTTTGGACTGTCCCTTAATAAGTGTGTGTTTTGAAAAGTTAGTGGGTACATTTCCTATTTTGCCCTTAAAAGTAGATTCCTTTTTAAAAGTTAATGGGTATTATTAAATTGATAAGGGTAAGTAATGGAAAATAGATGTAAAAGTTGATGTGAGAGAGAAATAGTTGGAATTTCCAGGTAACTGACTTAAAAAGGGACAGAGGGAGTAATATTTACTCTAAAAATAAACCCAGAAAACAGAGTAAAGAAAAATCTTACAAAAAGAAACGAAAATACTCCAAGAAATATTCCAAAAAGATAAATCAGATAAGTCAGAAAAATCTGATAAAAAAATAAAATCTCAGAAATCAAAAAAGGAATTAGAATCTTCAGAAAAATCAGCAAAATGCTACAAGTGTGGCAAAATAAGGCATTATGCTAATAAAGGCCTTACTAAAAAGTAATTAAATGAACTTCAAATAGATGAAGGTCTGAAACAACAACTTTTCAAGCTTATGCTTAATTCGAGTGATTCTGATTCAGAATCTACTGACCAAGAGATCAATGATCTCTCCAATAATAGTTGTGACTCTGAATCTACTGAGTCTGATAATCCAATAAGGGATTGTAACTGCAATAATTTAGAATGTTCAACTTCTGATAATTATTGGAAGGCAATTATTGAAATGAATGGTTTAAGCATAAATGCTTTAATAATGATCAACAAAAATCACTTTTAGATGTGATCGATCAAATATAGGATCCCCAATGAAGAATAAAAATCATTGAAACATGTCTTTCTTCGGCTAAAGAAGAAGAAGAGGAAAACCCCTCCATTCCAATAATGACTTATAGTCTAAAAGAGGTCATGAATAGATTGTCATCTGAAAATAATTCCAAGCCGGTGACAATTTTTGATTTAAAAAGTGAGATTAATATCTCAAAATCAGAAATAAGAATGCTAAATACCTTTCAATCCAAAACTACTCAAGAGTTAACAACAATTCATCATATATTGGATACTCTTGATAATGGAAGGTCAATAACAAAAATCGATGAAGATTTTAATTACTTAAACCTAAATATTGTTAATAATATTGTCCACCAAAAATGGCATGTTCGAATTACTTTAGTAATCCAACAAGAATACACTATTAAAAATATTGTCGCTCTGGTTGATAGCGAAGCAGATATGAATTGTATCCAAGAAGGAATTGTTCCTACACATGCAATATTTTGAAAAAAACCACTCAAAATCTTACTAATACTAGTGGTTCAAAAATGATAATCAAATATAAATTAAATGGGGTTTATATTTGAAATCAAGGAATTTGCTTAGAAACTAGTTTTCTTTGCATCCGAAATCTTCAACAGCAAGTAATATTGGGAACACCTTTCCTAGCAATGCTTATGCCTATGCAAACTAATTCCAAGGGCATAGCAGCCAAAATTGATGGCCATGATATATTTTTTGAATTCATCTCCCCACCAACATATAGGGAAATAAATGATATTATTCTAAACAAAAAAAATCAAATTAATTTTCTCCAAAAAGAAGTTGGAATACTAAATGTTGAAGAAATGCTTCAAAAATCTTCCTTAAAAGAATTTTTTTTTCCAGATAGAGTAAAGCTTCAAAGATGAAGTTTGCAGTGATCTCCATTAAGCCTGAAATTCATTTTACTCGCCGTTGGCGATTCCCTTCTATTGGACGGGTTCCTATAAACCGCATGTGGTATTTGGTTGTCTGAGTCGTTCTATTGGGACTTCCTCTATTGGTTGTTCAATTGGATCAGACAATGAATGTCTACCAGAAGTAGGAATACTAACCCTGTAATCAATCTTTCACCCTTCCACTCTAATAATTTCCTGCATCCTATAAAAGCTCTGCATATTCAGTAAGTTTATCGATCCTGCACAATGGTATTTTATTACAAACTAGCCCAAAACAAACAAGAAAAAGCTGTCCCTCTTAACAATGGCTTCCAAAGTGAAACAACCCAGAAAAATTCACTCTTCCTAACATTCTATTTATTCATTCTCTCTTCTTTTTTTCTCTCAAACCAAACAAAGGAGAGAATTTTTTTGTAACTTTCCTTTCTTTTCCGTGTTTTCTCTAAGTTCCGAACAAAGCCTAAAACAAATTTCCTTCTACGAGAAAGGCTATACAATACACACGCTCTACCGCAACACCTTTAAAATGTTACAGGGTTTAAGTATAAAAGATACGACACGAATCAATATATTATAATTTTTAGTGAAAATGCTATGAATTTTATTGCTGAAAATTTACGAGAAGCCAAATGTTGGGAATCATATTACTGAAAAGTTAAGAGTGTCTAGTATAAAAGTCACGAGACGCACTAAAATGTTATGGATTTTTATGAGGTGACATAATTTGAATCACACATTAGTTGCATATGATACACACCCAAATAAAAATGTGTATTCTAGACTTTCTCCCTCCTATTATTTGGTTTAGAGAAAAAATGAAAAGAAAATACACAAATCTAAATTTTGTGAACAGTGAAATTTTCCTTCAATTTCCACAAGGTTAAGCGGTTCTAATAACTTAAAAAAATAGGAGTAGATTACGGAACGGGGTTTAGGCTAAACCCCTGGGAAAACGCGCTCAGGCTACAAACGATGTCATGGTGCAAACTTGTCACCGCGAGTTCAAAACCTGTGGCCGCGAGTTTAGGAGCTAGCAAGTGTTAAGGTTAGGATAATTGGGCCTTTTCAGGTTTGAAATTGAGAGTTTTTAAGCCGAAAATTAGTTAAACGGGCCCTTTAATCCGAGCTTCCAGTGAAGAACCACCGGCGGTGGCGCTTCCACTCGCATCCGCATGGCCGCCATATCTCGTCTCAGGTCACCTCTTTCTAACCTATCCCAATCCCTAGCTTCGGTCAGCCGAATTTCAAACCCTAAATCCCAAACTCTTCTTTACTTCTCCTCTTCCACTTCTTCACCTCCTCCACACTCTTCCCCATCCGCAGCCACGGCTCAATCCACACCTTTAGGTAATCATAAATGGAAGGCTTTCCGTAAAAAGAAAGTCGTAATGCGGGTTGGATATGTCGGAACTGATTATAAAGGCCAGTTCTGTTCTCTCTCTTCTGTCTAGCCCTCAATTCATTACTTATAATCTTTTATACACACACACACACAGACACACACACTCGATACATGCCTTTATGTTTGTTCACATTGTAGAAGTTTTCAGATGTTGTGAATGTGACTTTAGATTTGGTTTAAATTGGCAGGACTGCAGTTGCAAAAAGACCAACACTCTCTGTCCAGTAAGACATTTTTCAAGCCTTTCTCTTTTTCCTTTTTCTACTCGTGCTCTGTTTATTTAGTTTGGTTGCTAAGAAAATGGACGAACAAAGGATTGATTTTCGGTATTTTCAACCCACGCTGGGTAATGTATTATGGGATGATCTACTAGGAGCTCGAGTTCAATCTTGTTTTCTTTTTGATTTTATTTCATCATTTGCGGTCAATGCAAGCTTCTTATGTACAACTTTAGCATCGATCTAGTAAACAAACAAAGGTATTAAGAATTAGGCTTTACTGTTTGGAAAATGAGGAACTACTTTCATATAGTGGAGGTTGGTTTGAAGCAATTAAACTTTTTCGGTAAATTTTTTAAATGATACCAATTGACAAAATTTCTGGAGTGGCCGCTTATGGGAAGCCAG
Source organism: Gaultheria prostrata (assembly GCA_036023075.1). Classification (NCBI taxonomy): domain Eukaryota; kingdom Viridiplantae; phylum Streptophyta; class Magnoliopsida; order Ericales; family Ericaceae; genus Gaultheria; species Gaultheria prostrata. Next base: position 10,178 of record JAXBDA010004254.1, on the reverse strand, counting down.
ATGAGAACGAACCTCCACTGGCCTTAGCCTATTGGATATAGTTGGTCCACTTGAATTACGTCATTTTAGGCTCCAGTTAGGAAGCTATATATGTATAATAGACGTGTGCAAGCCCATACAGATGGTATTTTCTTGTTATTACTACCTCGTTGTTGCTAATGAGCTTATCTTGTTTGTAGCCATTGGGGTTGGATTGTTTATCTTTCGTTTCAAAGTGGCACATTTAAGCTTATTATATTTGCACGATGGAGGTTTTTTTTTTTTTTAATGGTGGCTTTGTGTGTTTCTTAGTTTCATGTAGACTTTTGGTTTATATTGGGCTGGGCTGGCATGTGTTCTTGAGTTAGTTGCAGGAACCTCCTATCCGACGGATCTACCTCAGAACGTCGCTCCCGCTCTCTTAAGTCAGATACTCCTTGGAACCTCACTCCCTTTGAGAAAGCAGCACGCTCCATCTGGATAGAACCTCTTAGGCATATATATCCCGAAAGAAACAAAAGTAGAATAAGATACTCCCTCCGTCCCTTTTTTTATAGTCGACTATTCTATTTTGGGCTGTCTCTTAATAAGTGTGTTTTGAAAAGTAAATGGGTAAAAGTTTGTACAACTATTATTTTGCCCTTTTAAAAAGTTAGCAAGTAAAGAGTTAATTGGTAAAAGTGGAGGATAATTATGATAAGTGGAGGTAAAAGTTAATGTGAAAGGTGTGAAGTAGGGGTAAAAGTTGATGTGAAAGGTGTGAAGTAGAGGTAAAAGTTGATGTGAAAGGTGTAATGATGATGTCTCTTTAATAAGTTAGATTTACGAAGCAACACATTTCAAAAAGGAACGGAGGGAGTACCAATAAGAGAAAATATGAAGTAATGATAGGATATTGGAAAAGTATTAACTCAAATTTTCTCTAGTATAAAGATATTACTTACTCATACTTCCTAATATAGTATTTGCAGTTGACATGAACTACGAATGTTTTTGTTTACTTATTTTATAGGATTCTATTTTTATAGAATTCATAAACGATCCCCCGGCCCTCCCAAACGAGGGGCTTTTATAATCATCCGCTCCCCCGCGTCCACCCCCAATCCCGCTTCTGTCCCTGCTTCGTGCGACTAAGGTTCTTGCAGAAACCCGCTAAGGCGCTAACCTTTGTTTGCATACTAAATGCATTTCTTTGGTTGCCCATCTTTTCGACTTAGAATTTGCTAGATCAGTGTTATGTGATATTTTGGATAGACTTGAAGGGCTAGTTCTTTGTCTATTCTGTGTTATGTTTATATTTGCAACTTATTTTATAGTTTGTAAATTGAGCACTATTCTGGATCATTCTTGAAATTTATGTGGATTATCATTTCCAATGGCATTGTAGTGAGTCTTGCTTAGGAGTGGTACAGATGTTTATCCTTATATCCTATGTATGTGATTAATATGCATTAGTTTGTGACTTTTAGCTTTTGAATTTGACAAAAGGTTTGACTACTTTCACTACATATTTCATCCGCCTACCTAGCGTGGTTGGGATTTTCTCTACAGCAATATGATTATTTTTTTTTTGGTAATGTAGCCATTGAAGGAGAATTGGAAAATGCCATTTTTAAAGCTGGTGGGATTCGAGATACTAATTTTGGGAATTTGCACAAAATTAGGTGGGCCAGAAGTAGCCGAACTGATAAAGGAGTGAGTTGCTTGAAAACCTTTTATTTTGCTTATATTGCTTGGCCCGATTTTACGAGTAAAATATCTTCTTTGCACTTCAATTGATGTGTATAATAAACATTTAATCTTGTCTCTGGTCATTTATGTTATAGGTTCACTCCTTGGCGACCATGATATCCTTAAAAATGGAAATTCCTGAAAATGCATGGAAGGAAGACCCTAATGGCATTGCTCTTGCAAATTGTGTGAATGCTCATCTTCCTAACACTGTTAAAGTTTACAGCATTTTGCCTTCACAAAGGTGAGATCATTCACCACATTTTTAAGCCTGCACAATGTGGCATTTTCTACTAAATTCTGTTGTCAGTTATGCTAGATTTTTTTTTGCCATGTTCTTACAATCAGCCCGTGATCCTACCCTATGGCATACACATCACACATGCTGTAAATATTCCTGACCGATTTGCCTTCCTCTTCCTCTCCTGCAAGACTGTGGCGCATCATGACCTATTTTTGCGCCAGATGTCTTTTGCTGTGTATCACTGAACTAGTGCCTTTTAGCATTTGCTACTCCCAGTGCTCTAACAGTCGGTCAAGTCGACCGACTAGTCGGCCCAAAGTCGCTAGTCGGAGATCCCCCGACTTGATAGAAACCCAACCGGTCGGGCAAAAGTTGGCGATTAGTTGACCAAAAGTCGCTAGTTGGCACTTGGCAGCCGACCGACTTGGGACCGACTAGCGTCTTGTAGAACCTTGGCTACTCCCACTCTCTGATTTTCTTGCGTAATACTTTTGTTTTGTCACCTATTTCAGGAGCTTTGATGCTAGAAGGGAATGCAACATGCGCAAGTATTCTTACCTCCTGCCTGCTGAAGTTATTGGAATAAAAAATAACTTCACCCCTTCCGAAATTGATTTTCATCTGTCAGACTTCAATAATATATTGAATTCTTTTGAGGTAACTTACACTTACCTCTATTTTTTTTTTTTTGGGGGGGGGGGGTTTGTTCCCGATGTAGCTAGTTACCTAGCCAATATGCTTTTTTGTACCCTAGCAAAGCTAAAATGCAAAATTTAATATTTTTCAAAGCTTTAGCCGCTACAGGTGTTTCGACACGTAGTAGGGATTGCATTAAAAAGTCTTCTGCCATGATCATTAAGATGAATGTAATAATGCCATACCATGGAGATATTTTGGAACTTGTTGGTTCATGGTCTTCGTAGAAAATAGGCAATGGATGTACTAGTTGGTGGGGACCGTCCCTTAGTTAACCATATTGCTTTCTGTTTGAACCGTATTGTAGGGAGAACATCCGTTCCATAACTACACGATACGATCCAAATATAGAAGAAAGTCTGCAAAACAATTATCTGTGGAGGATGGAAAACCAAGATGTTCCAAGTCTGAGCAAAGTGATGGAGAAGAAACTTTCGGTGCAGATGACATGGCTGCAATGGATGTCCAGAGAAACAATGATAGTTTATCACTACCTATTGCTTATGACGAATATCCATCACAGAGTAATGAGGAACATGGGAATAGTTTGAAGGATTGCGAACCTCTTTTAGCAGTTCGTGCCAGATGGCTACATGAACCTGATGAAAAAGATAGACTCAGTGCTTCCCACTTTAGAAAGATTTTGTGCTGTTCTTGTGGAAAGCTGGATCAGTTTCTTGGTATGAATTATGTCGAAATCTCCATCTTTGGAGAATCATTCATGTTACATCAAGTAAGTCTCTTGGGTAGAAGCTGCAGTGCTTGCTCTTTACATATTTTCTGTTTAGAAGATGTAGTATTAGCTCCTTTTCATTAGCTAATTTGTAGGTAACACAAGGGGCTTTACATGTGCAATATATATATATGGTGCTGGGTGCATTTGGAAAAACTAAAGAGTACGTTTTTCGTGTTGGTAATCAGTCTATCCAAAACGATTAGATCATCCACTTCTATTGTTCATCAAAGAAATAAAATTCTTTGAATTTGTTTAAAGTTCATAGCTGAAGTGATACCGAAAAGTAGCATATTTTTGCTTTTATTTACGTGTTATATAGAGGAGATTATTGATTCGTGCCTTGGAGTCAACCTTTTGTAGCCAAGCTTCGGAAAAATCCTCAAACATATTCCTACGGATTTCACTTGATATTATTGCTGGAAGATCTAGACATCTGTTTTCAGATTGACATGAATTATTACCTTTTTATGGTTCACTTTCCCAGCGGCGATTCCTTGAGGTCAAGTTTCCGAATTGTGAAGAATTTAGACTGACATTTACTTGGCATCTCTTGAGTAAAATCAAATAGGGAATAACAAATTATGTAGTTCTAATCGTTAACATATCTCATTTGTCCAGATTCGCAAAATGGTTGGGACTGCTGTGGCTGTGAAGCGTAAGTTGCTCCCCAGAGATATTCTCGGATTGTCACTGGCCAGGTTCGCACGGATGATCTTACCCCTGGCACCATCTGAAGTTCTAGTTTTGAGGGGAAACAATTTTGTCTTGAGAAATCGACCTGGCAAGGTTACAAGACCTGAAATGCTGTCCTTGGTTGAATCAGAAGAAATTTTGAAGGTCGTTGATGAGTTCTACAAATCTGTAATGTTACCTCATGTCTCAAAGTTCCTGGATCCTTCAAAATCTCCTTGGAAAGGATGGATTGAGACATTGGATGCAAATACAAGCATTCCAGAAGCAGAATTGGATGAGGTTAGGACAGCTTGGGGACTACATGAAAAGTTTCGGAGTGGCGATAGTGCCTGCGTTACAGCGGTGAACGCATGAGCGTTAGGAAAGCTTGAAATGCTCCCTATATTTTGGAAGAATTATGGTAAGCCTCCTCATAGCGGTGATATCTCACTGTTTGTTTCTGGACACAGAAAGTCAGGAAGTAAATCAGTGTTGCTGAACACTAGTGGCATCTTATAATGCTTTTCTCTATCCGAGTTTGGTTCGTACGACAATGATTTGCTGTTTGCCACCTCCCTTGCTTCTCTGCAGCCTTTTGTTTGAGGTGTCTTTTTAACTTGATGATCAGCTTTAATTTATCCGGGCAGATTCTGCTGATTGATGGGCATTTCGACTTGTCCAGTCTGCAGAAGAAGGTTTATTATGCTTTCATGTGTGGATGTCTTCAAGAAACAACTAACAAGGTGTCTGTACAAAAACTTCAATAGCAAAGAAAAATAGTCCTCTGGTGATGCTCAAATACTGGCTATTAATGGGATTCTTTTTCATCATATCAAGCCATTTACATAGAACCAGCATCATTTGCAAAGATCGCTGTTCCCAACTGAGGCGGCTCAAGTTGTAGTCTTCTTCCCGTACGCACAAAAGAAGCACTTCGTTGTACTGTCCTTTACAACACCTTATGTATTGGGTAATTGACACACATGCGAAAGGTTAATGTCATCAACAATTGCTGTCTTCAGATAGTTTTGTCAAGCGAGTGGCTTTTGCCCTTGTTGGAGGGGCTCTCGATGGTAGATGTCTAGATGATAGATAACGATCTCCACTGAGGTTGTGGCAACGATGATATTAGTTAGGTATACTGAATGAAATTGCGACTTCATTTGTTGGCATTTTCCAGCTTGGTCATTTTGATTCTGTTTTTGTTGACTCACAGCATGTTCGTTGTTCAACTATCTGTGTAGCTTTTTGTTGACACATTTGTTCATTCAATTTCAACGAGGGTCGTTCAAATTGAACTTCGTTGCTTTTTCAGGGACTTGAATATTCTTTTATACAATTATTAACTGCGACAGTATAATGGTCTCTCAAGTTGCTTCAAGATGCTTTTCCTCTTTGCTACATTATGCTGGTAATGCTTTATTTTTTGCAGTTCTCTGCCCATATTCAGGTGAGAATCCCTCGATCGTGATTTTTAAATCTTTGATAGTCTGATGCAAAAGGCCAATTATGTACCTTGTGGATTACTGGAGTACTATTTTCTATTTTTTGGAAGACACTGTCTAGTCTATATCACTTCCGATATGTTCAAGGTTCTAAAACTCGCTAGGCGCTCCCAGGGCGGCCGGACACCTTCTAGCTTACAGGGCCAAGTACTCGGCGCCTAGTCGGGCAATTAGTCGGTCTAGTCGGGCAAGTCGGCGAGGGGCCTTCTAGCGCCTAGGTGGTGAGTACTTGGGCTTCCAGACCTTCTTTTAGAACACTGGATATGTTAATTAGTTTCGGCACTTTTCTTATCATTCCTTTTTATCTTCCTCTCCACCTTTTTTCGGGCACTTTGTTTCAATTGTTATGTTACTTGTGCCATGTCTAAGACTCAACCTTGTGGTGATATTGTTCGCAGCAAATTAGCAAGGGGCTGAAAGGAAGGGCAATGACTTTTATAGGGCTCATGGTCTTCAGTGCTTCAGTTTGAGTAGGAATGACAAAAAATAAAAAATAACATCTTACCGGGTTAGTCATCATTTTTGCACATTTATCGTTTCTGTAACTGTTCCATATTTTAAAGTGGAGGACATATAGAAATGTTTTAGTAGAACTACCTGCTGCTTATGAACTCCACCTAAATCCCCGTATGGACTTTTAATTGTTTGGTTGCTCCTTTTTATTTGGCTGAAGTAGTAAAGACGTCAATACATCTATTGTAATATAGAACGGGGCTATCCACTTTGGCATGAACGCTTTTGTGAAGATGTGTCACAAAAGTGAGTTCCAGAATTACCCCACGAAAAATTGTTCTTACTGCTCTTTAACTACATCAAGAATAACTGTCGGGGTGATAAATGTAAAATCACACTCACTTCAACTGTCATTCCCCATATTCCACTCAACCATCCACTCCCCCACTTGCACACCTCATGTATTCACACATGCACATACGGAGTGTGTGCCCAACCTCTCGTAATATGATGAACTAGGATGTGGATACAGCTCGAAACCTTGGACTAAGCTTGTGAAAGACTAGGTCTTATCACATTGGTACTTTGTCTAAGCCAAAGAATGTGGATAAAGCTTGAACCCATGACCCAAACTTGGAAAACACTTGTTCTTGTCACTAATCACTTGGGCTAAGCCGTGCATTTAGTTAAGCTTCCCTTCATTTGGTCCAACAATAGAGGAACATGTCAATTCATTCTCCTTCTGCCGAGACCCTTTTTTTGGCTGTGATTGAAGAGTGGTCTTCTAGGAGCAATTCAACCGTACAGAAATCTGTCAAACACCAAGTAGCCTATATGATTCAGTATCACCTTCAATCCTTCAAGTAGGCTATGTTGTCTTCTGTCTACCACCTTCGATCCTTACTCAAAAACTTTTACTTTAGTTGAGTGGAAACTTGAATAAAAACTTCAGATTTTTACCTCTAGGTCTAGGAAAGAGATATCTAATTATCACTAAGGTAAATCACTTTTTTTAATTACCATTAAGGTAAGTCACTCTTTTTTGGCGTTTAGGTCTAGGGTGCACTTTCCTATTATAGGGTTTTAGTGGTTTAGGCACTTTCATAGGGTACCCTAGGATTTTAGGCACTTTCATAAGGTACCTTAATATTTAGGTTTAGACACTTTCATAGGGTACCCTAAGGTTTAGGTTTAGGGTGCACTTTCGTATTATAGGGTTTTAGTGGTTTAGGCACTTCCATAGGGTACTCTAGGATTTTAGGCACTTTTACAAGATACTCTACGGTTTAGGTTTATGCACTTTCATAGGGTACCCTAGTCATAGGATACCCTAAGGTTGAGGTTTAGGGTGCATTTTCCTATTATAGAGTTTTAGTGGTTTACGCACTTTCATAGGGTACCATAGGATTTTAGGGATATCCTAGGGTTTAGGCACTTTTATTGGGTACCCTAGAATTTAGGCACTTGGGAGTGTCTATGTGGGGTGGGTAGAGAGAGAAAGAGAGTCGGAAGAAACTGCGCTTTGACCAGGTCAATACCTTAGGCGTGCATTTGGTTTTCTGGTGGGGAGTTGGATGTAAATTGCTCGCATGGGCTGTACCGGCCCGTATAACTCCGTAAAAACTTAACTTGATATGAAGCAATGGAATAGAAATTTTAGTAGAAACTTCATACGGGAAAAGTTGTGCATTTGAAAGACACATCATAACAAAATTCTGAAGATTTGAGTCTCCTAAACTTGTAAAAATTTGAGTGAGATTCGAAATTGTATTGGTGTGAGTCAACGAGGTAATGTGTTTGAAGCAATTTCTACCAAAATTTTAATTCGAGTATAGAAGGGCAAGGATTGGAGATGCTTCTATCTAATTTCTTTTCCTAGCTACTAACAATGTTGGGACTACATGGCCAGTGACGGAGCTAGGATTTTTGCTCAAGGGGGCTAACTTAAAAGACATACTTTTGTTTAAATGTATGCTTATTATACCGTAGGGCTTTTGCTTTTCAATGTAATACATTGAAATTAATTTAGCCTAATGCAATAAAAGGAAATGAGTCATTTTGTTCGATTTCTTTATACTAGTATACTACTCTAATATCCACATGCTTATTTTTTATTTATGAAAGAAATTGAGAAATGAGAATATAAAATAACCTATTTTTCATTAAGTCTACCCAAAATTATTGAGATTATAAGAAGCTATTACTCTAATAATTTTAGTAATAGTAAAAAATAGATATCTAAACCAAACCACACCAAACCGAGTCTTATGTCCCAAATTAATTGGGGTCGGCTAAAAAATAACTAACTAACTAAATATATATATCCCAATAATAGAAATTTAAAATTTTTCTTTAGGGGGTTGTGGTCCCACCCAGCCCCAAGGTAGCTATGCCAATGTGCATGGCAACCTTTGATACACGTGGGTCTCAGCCATAGTTGTTGAAAACATACGATACACAATACGTATCCTACGATGTATCGTCTCCTTCGGAAAACGATACGTATCGCACGCTTTATCCTTTTTGTATAGAAATCCTACAATACGATCGTGTATCCTATGTTTTTTATGGGTATCCTGATTTGAAACGTATCCTACAATTACTTATTGGAAAAAAGTCTGACCTTATTTTAAGAAACGGAACCCCAAACGTATTAATCTAAGCCATTTGATTTAATTATGGCAATTTTCAAACACTTGATAGAAATTCAGCCTCAACGTAGGGCAATGTTACACCTCATTAGGAGATTAGAGCAAGTTCATCGTTGTTATTGAAATAGTATTGCCATTTTTTTTTTTCAGTTTGATACAATGTCAAAAAAGTAAATAATTTTGTTGGCTAACAAAAAGAAAAATACTAGGAGAAAAGAAGAAGATTTGTTTTAGTGAATGAGGATATCTATGTTAGCCATTCAATCAACCAAAAGAAAGAGAATTTTTTTTTTCCCAAAAAGTATCACCAATAGTATATTTAAGAGAGTGCATCAAATAATAGCATGTGCCAAAAGTTTAAAGAAACTCTTCTTTTCTTTCCATAGCTAAGCCAGCAATAGACCCCTATTGAGAGACTTGAAAATTTGCATCTTAAAAACATTTTATGTAAATGTAAGTATTGTTTGTTGATGTCATTAGGTATAAATAAATTTTAATTGTATATTAATTTGATTATTGTCGTTGAAGAATAAACTAGATTTAGTATTTTGGCACAAGAAAAATAAAATCCAAATAAGCCCAATTGAAAAAGTTCAAAGATGAAAGATATTATTGAAGTAGATATAAATATCTAGTTTCTAGAAACTCTATAATATCTGTCTTCTAAAAAGTCTACAATATCCTCGTGAAATATCTAGATTTTTTTGTGAGAATTAGTTACATCTGTAATTCTAAAATCTACCTCAAAATTTATCTTATATGAAAAATATCTTTAGACTAGACCCTTCCATTGAGTAGTATAAATAGGGATGGATTCTTGTCATTTTGTACGAAGCAAAAAAAAAAAGAGTTTTGAGTTTTAGTGTAATATAAATACCCTCTTTCCCCACCCTTGTCGTAATTATTTCTCCCTCCCCTAAAATCTTGTGTAACTAAACATTAGAAACTCCTACTCTTCCATCAAACGTATCTTAAGATACGCGATACGTATCTCGATACTATTTATAGAATAAAAAAATGATACGTATTCCGATTTGAAAACACTGAGTTCCTCAAAAAGCAATGCGGGGCACATAAGTTTGTGCACATAGACTTTCTCAATGTAATGAGGGTGTGGATAAAGCTCGATACCATGACCTAAGCTTGGGAAAGATTTGGTATTGTCAGTTATCACATGGCTAAGCTGAAGGAGGTGGATAAGGCTTGAACCCATGACCTAAACTTGGGAAACACTTGTTCTTTTCACTAATCACTTGGGCTAAGCCGTGTGTTTAGTTAAGCTTCCCTTCGTTTGTTCCAATCTAAGAAGCACCAATACGCTGGCAGGGGTGACGTACCCGTATCGCGAACGTCTGGGACACGGATATGTCCCGATACGCCTTCGACATGTGTCCAATACTCCATTGACTGTGTCTGACACGATGTTGTTCTACTGTTATTTTTGTCCCACGACATGTGTCCAATACTCCAGTACACCTCTTGACACGAGACAGAGAGAGAGGTTTAGGGGG
>JAXBDA010004253.1:0-29885 GCA_036023075.1 Gaultheria prostrata | reverse complement strand
AGTTACGCAGTGTAAGCCCTACGCGACTACGCAATCTTCCGGAACAAAATGTACTGATAAATGAAGGAAGTCAATTGCTAGTAAATCTAGGCGCGTCAGTGGGTAGATTGTGTCTCCCTGAGAGAGAAAACACCCTAAATGGAAAGATATGCCATAATTGGAAAGTCAAAATTGGAGGATTTGGTCAAAATTGGAAATGGCTAATTGGGTTCTCTCTCTCTCTCTCTCTAGCCGGCTCTCTCTCTCTCTCACACGGCCTCTCTCTCTCTCTCTCTACCGTATTGTCCTTGGCATGTGTACGAATTTACGCGGACGAATATATACTGATTTAAATAAATTGACCGGTGATGAAATAATTTTCCGAGAAAATTATTAATATTAAAATATAATTTGAATTTTTATTTTATGAAAATTCGGGTTATTACAGTGGCACCCCGAGTTAAACATATCGCCGAATGTTGGAACTTCAAGCCTTCGCTTCCTTCACTCTGCTCCGCTCCGCTCGGCACTGGCCCATCGCAGATTCAGATGTTCGGGTTGGGCCCAAAGGTTTGGGGGGGTGCGAGAGGGCGTAGCCCCCCCCCCCCCCGCGGTACGGTACGGCATTATAAGGGCATTATGGGGATTCAAGCTATAATGCGGATTAGGGTTGGAATAGACGTGGTGGCTATATATACTCTCTATTGTAAAACCCTAAGTACTCTGATCATCAATAAACAAATTCTCTCTCCGCTCCTGTGGACGTACCCGGTTTTGGGGAACCACGTATGTTCCTGTGTTCATTCTTTACTGTTTATACTCGTATATCGTATGCGTGTGTGATCCGATCCTAACACCGAAGCAGTGGGGGCGCACGGCGAACATGCGACGGCGGGGGGTCCCAAGCCTCCCGTGGGAATCTCCCAAGGGCGAGTTGTCCGGTCTCGGCCCTCCAGGACAAGCTAGGGCGAGCCGATTGCCGCCGACAAGGTCCCCTCGGCAGGCTTTCAACCGTGGGCACCCTCATTGGAGCGATCATTGCCGAGGGGAGGGTCCCCCCGACAACTGATGTAACGGGCATGACCGGACACCACCCACATGGAGAAGAGGAGCGCCTCTGGCCGAGGGAGCCGCCCGTATTGCGTTGCCGACCGCCCATGGCCGAGGGGATGGTGGGCTTGATGGGATAGGAGGTGGATCACGTGATGGTCCGGGGCGCGTTCCCTGATTTGCGGGATTCGCGGGTGTCAGGGAGTGGCGCCAGTAGAGGCGACGGGGTTCTCCCAGAGCATTTATGGCGCCCGCGTGTCAGATATGACAGGGGCGCGTGAGGCACACCGAAGACTTAGTGAGAAAGTCTCCATTGTGTCTATAAAGAGAGGGCCCTCTCTCTCTCTTTCTCTCTCTCAGGTCTTCCAGCACTTTCATCGCACACCTGTCCCATCACCTTTTTCGGCGACTTACTTGACCATTGGAGCGCCTTCCCGGACTTCCTCTGTCCGGGCTTGGCGCTAACGCGGGTGTTATCTGTGCAGGTACCCTTTCCTCAGGCGAAGCACTACAGTTAAATACAAGTACCCTTTCCTCAGGCGAAGCACTACAGTTAAATACCAGGAGGGTCAAAGCGGTCTCGCCGGAGATACACTCCTCACAACCTGTTATCTGTGCAGGTACCATTTCCTCAAGCGAAGCACTACAGTTAAATATAGGTACCCTTTCCTCAGGCGAAGCACTACAGTTAAATACCAGGAGGGTCAAAGCGGTCTCGCCGGAGATACACTCCTCACATAATTCATTTAATATGCAAATATAACAACAAATATAATATTTTATAAGTTATTTGGTGCCTTTGGGCTGTGGCATTATAAATTAACTAGCTCAAATGGAAACCCTCTACCCTTTATCCCGGTACCCAAGTGCCAAACTGGTTTGAAGGCAGTTTCATTTTCTATACTTTCCAGAGATTTTTGGCATAATATGATGTTCTTTTAATCCTTCTGTGGTGTCCAAGAGCTCAAAATGTGATTGTCAATGAAAAACCCATGAGGAAAATGTATGAGGAGTATGAGGTTTGAGCGCTCAAGCATCTACCCTGGAGCGCTCAACCCCCATTCTGGGAGTCGAATCTTAACTTGTGTTATTACATTCTGCATCAATTTCATGTTGTTGGTCTCTCCTTTATTAATGTTTATCATGTAAATATCCATTGTAATTTTGTCATCATCGTCTATCATATAGATCACGTTGCACAAGCATCCATCGTAAACTTGCATTTTGCATTTTTATTGTTTACGTAATTCCCTTTCCTGATCTCCCATTAATATGAAATAAATTGAATTTCAAATATTTCCAAAATCCCACAAAATATTGAGTAGAGACCGGTTCACGGACCGGGCGAGAAGGGTGCCGTAAAACCCTTCCCTTCTCATAACCAAACCCCCGAATCCGAGAAATCTTTGGTTCTGTAAAGATCAGTAAGAATATTTTCATTAGGCATACGAGTCATATTTTTTAAATCGATTTCTCGGATTCGGACCTCAAATCCGGGTGGCGACTCTAAAAATGAATCATTTGAAAATCCATTAATCAATCGAATCGGTGCATTCGCCGCGGACCGTCAACAAGAAGGCTCTCTCTCTCTCTCTCTCTCTCTCTCAGGTCTTCCAGCACTTTCATCGCACACCTGTCCCATCACCTTTTCTGGCGACTTACTTGACCATCGGAGCGCCTTCCCGGACTTCCTCTGTCCGAGCTTGGCGCTAACGCGGGTGTTATCTGTGCAGGTACCCTTTCCTCAGGCGAAGCACTACAGTTAAATACAGGTACCCTTTCCTCAGGCGAAGCACTACAGTTAAGTACCAGGAGGGTCAAAGCGGTCTCGCCGGAGATACACTCCTCACAACATGTTATCTGTGCAGGTACCCTTTCCTCAGGCGAAGCACTACAGTTAAATACAGGTACCCTTTCCTCAGGCGAAGCACTACAGTTAAATACCAGGAGGGTCAAAGCGGTCTCGCCGGAGATACACTCCTCACAACTTGTTATCTGTGCAGGTACCCTTTCCTCAGGCGAAGCACTACAGTTAAATACCAGGAGGGTCAAAGCGGTCTCGCCGGAGCTACACTCCTCACATAATTCATTTAATATGCAAATATAACAACAAATATAATATTTTATAAGTTATTTGGTGCCTTTGGGCTGTGGCATTATAAATTAACTAACTCAAATGGAAACCCTCTACCCTTTATCCCGGTACCCAAGTGCCAACAAAGATTATGCTCAGAGAAAAATACAGATACTATTACCTACTCCGGCCACTTTGATACACTTGACAAAAGTTGGAAGTTTAACAAAACCATTTGGCCGGATAAGCTTGACTGTACATGCACAACCTCAAGATAAAGTACTAGATATGTATCTTAATTAAAAGCTCAACCTTTAGTTTCGGTTAAGAAGCCAATTAGTTAGGACTATTATTAGTAATACTTAATATTGTAGGAGTAATTGGTTTGGTTGAGCCAAAACACTACCGTAGTACCTTGTAGAGGTCTGTGTGATTCTCTCTCTCTGGCCCATAGACCACCCTTAATTGAGGATTAATTAATTAGTAAAGTACATAAAAAATGTTTTTGAAAGTGTCCAACAAGGGAGGATGAATTCTGAGCCATTTATTCCCCTTAAAATTTGAGTCATTCATTCCCCTTTTCTTGGATATTTTCAGGGATACTTTTAATATACCGTAACATTTTTGCCCTTAATTTTGAGGGAAGTGCGATGTGACTTGAAAATTATTTGGAATTAATAACCTCTCTTTATTTGAAATTAATTAATTCCTACTTGGAGTAGCTTGAACGAAACCATTTTAACCAACGAAACCAACATATATATTCACCAAATATTACGCAACAAGGTTCCTTGGAAAGAAAATGAAGGAAGGAAAGCAGATTGTCGGTCTTCTTAATTACCTTTTTGGCCCCTTTTCCTCCTTTATCTAGTATATGCATGAATGCATGCATGTTTCTTTGGCATGATCAGTTGGTGTTGCGTAATAATTTGTAATGCTTTAACTGCAAGCCATTTTCCAAGAATGAATAGGCTTCTAGATCGTGCAAGGAAGGTGTTGGTGGGATCGTTATTAAAGTCTTAACGTCATCATTAATTTGCAGCTATGTATGTATAAATACACATATACTACGACTACATGGTGATCACTTATCAGTCACAAGACTCACAACCGAGTGTCATGTCATATATGGGAAGTTTTGTTGGGACAAGTTACTTTGCTCTAGCTAGCTAGTTGGTTCACTACCCAATATTTGTACATTCTAGCTACTCAAAGGTTTGGCTCGTATGTGAAACAGGGATGGATCTAGGAATCTAGTATAGTACTCAGAGGATCTGGGTTTATTGATGTGCATCCCATGCCGTCCGCTGTTCGGATGAACGGCCCAGATTTCATCTTGCATTCACAACAATGAACAGTTTAGATGCAAAGGTGCCAAGATAAAATCTGGGCCGTCGATTCGAGCAACGAAAGGCCCGGATAGTGCACAATACCTACTGTGCATGGGGTGCACAGCAGCAACCCCAGGTCCAGTACTAAGGACACGTTATTGATTATAATCATGAAAATTCTTTTCCCTAATCAACCACCATAAGATTATTCTAAATTAACAAATTCATTACTAACTATAGAATTTATAACGCATACTAGACAAAGCTTTTAAAGTATGATTTACATCGACATCGACAAATTATTAGAATGATAGGGGTGGTATTATTAATGATTTTCCTTTTAAATATTTCTCTACGATAGTTAAAAATAAAGAAAATGAAGAGATAAAATCTCTAAATAAATAAGTGTATGCTAAATATATTAGGACACTTATTAAATTATGTTAAATATAAAAAATTATTACTATTTTTTAAATTTTGAGTGGAGACACATGGCCCATGTAGAACCGTCCCTGAGCAGTTGCACAATTCCCACAAATATTTTGTTGTTGTTGTTGTTGTTGTTGTTGTTGTAGAGAACAACTTATATAATGCTAAAGGGAAAAATTCAAAATGTCACCCAAACTTTACACCAAATGTCTCATCGCCTCCCAAACTTTAAAAAATATCAATTTTACTCCCAAACTTACTCTCCGTTATTCAAAATTGCTCCTTCCGTCTCATTCTGTGATCTCACTAACGGGATATGCTGATGTGGACCTTAATGGCGTTAAAACCAAAAATAATGGCCCAAAACGACGTTTTGGGCCTGCTTTCAAAAAAAAAAAAAATTCACCATTCTTCTTCCTCGCCTTCTTACACAGTCCGGTGGGGACCTTGTACACGGCGAGGAGCAAGTCCATCACCGATTCACCACACATGGACATCGTTAGCAGATCGCAGCGCACTCGCCGTCGTCCCTCTAGCCACCTTCCCCACCCTCCATCTCTCGTCCTTCCCCGCTGCCAGTGTGTTACCCCAATTCCTCCTAATCAACATCCTAAAATCAAGAGATATACATATTGAAAAGAGAGAGAGAGAGGACAATTTCTTGATTAAGAAACAGGGAACCCATCTCCAGCCCTATTCATAGCAGCAAACCTGGTGGGTCTCGGTCAAAATTTCCTTCTCTTCTGATCGTGGCTTGACGGTCTAATAATTTGCATCAGAAATTTATTTAGAAGAAAATCCTTTGACTGATTTGGGTCAAGGCGATTGATACGGGTCGTTGATCTGTTCGAGAGTACACGAGAGTTCCGGTGGAGGCTGCACCGGAACGAACCCGGGTGGGTCGTCGGAGAACAAAAGGCATGTTCGAGTAGAAGAAGAAGATGGCTGTGGTGGTGATTTTGGTAGAGACGAAGTTTTGACCCATGAGACCGTAAGAAGGCAAGGAAGAAGAAAGGTGATTTTTTTTTTTTTTTTTGAAGGCAGGCCCAAAACGACGTCGTTTTTGGCCATTATTTTTGGTTTTAACGCCGTTAAGGTCCACATCAGCATATCCCGTTAGTGAGATCACGGAATGAGACGGAAGGAGCAATTTTGAATAACGGAGAGTAAGTTTTGGAGTAAAATTGATATTTTTTAAAGTTTGGGAGGCAATGAGACATTTGGTGTAAAGTTTGGGGGGGCATTTTGAATTTTTCCCAATACTGAATATGAACTACTCCCGCTACTAAGCTTAGAATTACCATAATATATAACGTAATTGCATGCACTGGATCACCTCCCGCTACTAAGCTTGGAATTACCCTATTCAGTTACATTTTTCATGTCGGGCATGCACCCAGAAAGAACTGATATACCAGAATGATAGAAATGGTGGGCATACACAATCTCCATGAGTAATTTCTTCCGATAACTATATAAATTGGGAAAGAGATCCACTTAATTAATTAATGTTTATGATCAGCATAATGTTATTATAATTAATCATTGGCAAATGGCAATCGACTTGGCTGCCTGTCATTGCAAAAATGATAATGTACGAAAATGCTTAGCCAATATGAGGATATGGCACGAGTATAAAAGGTTTTAATGATCGAGATATATCTTTCTTTCTCTTTCATGCTAATTGCCCAAAAAACGATTGATACGGATGAGTAGACCACCCAGGTCAGGACTGGATAACACCAAGACAGCCCGACCTGCGCACGACAGTATGGGCGCAGCGAGAGGAGTGCGTAGAGCGTAGGGCAACCCGTTCAACACAACCAGCTCGACCTCGGTAGCCGGATAATAATGAACAAGCAACTTCATAGTCCTAGGGGAAGAGGGACCCCACGAGGGGTCAGCTCGTTTCTGGTGACCAGCTCAGCCATAGTATCAGAACGACAAAGGCCAGCTCGGCCTTGATGGCCATGTAACAACAAATAGGTGACCCTCCAACCCTAAGGGGTCAAAAGAGTCCTAAGGGGACTCTAATTTCCTGTTCAACGGATCCAGGTAAGCCTAAATGGCCCGGAATACTTATCTATAAGACTCATACATGTGCAGGGAGTCTCCTTCCTACAAGGAATAAGAGACCTAGCATGGTAGGGAAGCCAAAAGGATAAGTATAAAGTAACGGAAAGCTGAATTCCTATGGGGAGTAGGACTCAACCACCCCGAAGGCCTATATAATCACCAACTGAATCACAGGGAATGTACGTGACTTCAAGTACTCCTTTTTATTTGAACATACCTTAACAAATCACCTGACTTAGGTATCGGAGGCTGGTTGGTAAACACCACACCGGTATCCTTAGTTTTGTTGATTTTGCAGGGCATCGCTCGAGGCGCGGGAAATCGCTTCATCAAAGATAAAATATTGATTGTGCTATAAGTTATTCTATGGGATAGTGCTAATTAAGTCAATTCACGGTGCTTATTGTCTTGTAGGGAGTATAAATTTATCATAGCCATAGGCACATTCATGAGTAGGAGTCTTATTTTTGTCCAAAATAGAGATATATATAGTGGTAAGAATACTCGAGATTTAGAGTATATATACGTGTTGGAGATTCTCAAAAGACAAACGTGAAGGTGTGGACCTAGCTACGAGGGCAAGTTACCGGTGGCCATAAAGGTGTGGAGTAAAAAATAGAGCCCCACCAGTCCAGAGGTGGGTTGGGGACTGGAGAGATCAGAATTAAAGGTACATCCCATGTGCAATTGTGCACTGCCATCCTCATGTGAACATAATGTGGTGTGGGGAATGGAAACCAAACTCCGTGACATACGTGTCCTTAAAAATACAGTACTACTTACCCAGATATCATATGTTTCCTAAACCCCAATTTCCAAAGCATCCTGTATTTTTTTGTTCAACGAGAGAATAAAACACGGAGAATGCTACAATATACATCCTATATATGAAATTTTGTGATTCAAAATATGAGATTTTGAGATTCAAAATATGAGATTTTGTGGCTCAAATATAAGATTATTCCATATGAGATTCTGTGACTCAAAATATGAGATTTTGTGGCTCAAATATGAGATTGTGTACGGTATGCACCCCTTTGACAAATAGACGGCCGAGATTGCGCCACATATGCAAAAAAAAATCGATCTCATATAGAGGGCCACAAAATCGCATATGACGGTTTTGTCCTGTAGTGGGAATGTGATATATATCGCGTATATATATATATATTGATGTGACATGTCTCATATAACATGCCACTAAATCTCATATTTGGTGCCACTAAATCTCATATTTGACCCATATGAGATTTTGTGACACAAATATGAGATTTTGTGACTTATATATATTGATGTGACATGTCTCATATAACGTGTCATTAAATCTCATATTTGGTGCCACTAAATCTCATATTTGATCCATATGAGATTTTGTGGCACAAATATGAGATCTTGTGACTTATATGAGATTTTGTAACTGGCCATATGAGGGTGCATAAGGTGCCACAAAATCTCATATTTGACCATATGAGATTTTGTGGACTTATATGGGATTTTCTGACTACCCGTATAAGGGTGCATACTGTACGCCCTTTCATACCTTTAGCCACAGAATCTCATATAGAATAATTTATAGGAGGTGTGTATTGTAACATGACTCATAAAACACAAAGGAATTCAAGCATGCGAAAGTTGTTGACGAGTCTACATGACAAGAGATGATGAATTACAGTACCACAAAACTTTTTTGTTCTATGTTTTTCTCTACATAATCGATCCTTTTTCTACTACTTGGAAATTAATTTACCATGTCATAAGTAATGAGTCTGTCTAACTGGCAAGAGATTAGCAGCATATGCTCCTATAATCACCCAAATATCTACTCAGACATACTTTTTTTTTTGGGTACTTCGGAAGATTACTCGACATATATACTATTAGGTGATGATGATTGCTATTTCAAAGATTCGCATAACACAAAACTTCTAGTATTAAATACCAAAGTAAATAATATGCCACTTTTTTTTTGGCTATGCATATACCTTTAATATCTGTGTGAATTTTCATTTTTTCTAACGTTGTCTAAGGCTTAGGCCCGACATTTTGGGTATTTTTTTTATCGAAATTTTGTTTGGTTAGTTTTCTCATTATTTTTATCGGATTTGGATCAAACTTGACGTGTAAAGACCCGTAGATTCCTTTCTTTATGTTATTCATTGTGAGTAATGTGAAGGAGATTAATTAAAGTTTAAATTGTGTTTCCGTCTGAAAATTTGTATGAGTGTGTATATGTCTGTGTACCGGAGTTTGGTGGAGGATAGAGATACGTGTTGTGACGTGGTTGGAGGGTGTTTAGAATGTGTTAGAAGTAATCGAGGGGTTGAATCTGTGAAGTAGAATGAAAATCCAAAAAATTTCCAAGAGATATCAATACTTCTATTGATACCTGATGACGCAATTTCCGGCGCGGCCTGACGAAGCACCTGCAAAAAGAGATAAGCTAAGGACACCGGTGTGGTGTTAGCCAACCAGCCTCCGATGCCTAAGTCAGTTTTCCGTGTGATAAAGTTGTGTATCGTTCAAGTATGAATGACCAGAACAACCTACCTCTGCTGAATTATTTGGAGTCGCTTATATAGGCTAACGGAGTGATTGAGTCCTTATAGGACTTGAACTTTCACCAATGCTTATCTTATTAACGCTTTAAGCTTATCGGAAGCTTCACATTCCTGAACAGAATAGAACTTCCAATACCCTTATGAGTCTCACAGATAAGCCGCCGGGCCTTCCGGGCTTTATCTTGATCTTGTAAGGGAAGAGTTTGAATCTCTATCAGACTTCTAGACCCCTTGGGGTTGTCTCCCTTGCCTGGGTTGCAAGGACGAGCTGTCCCCGTCCTCCTTTTAGTTTAGGTCTGGCAGTCTGAGCTGCTCTTCCATCGTCGAGCTGAGCCTGTTGGTCCCGACGGTGTCCACTTACTCCCCAGTCCTTGGGATGCCCACTGAGCTTTTCTACTATCTTCCTCTTCTTCCCGAGCTTGACATACCGAGCTGGACTCAATGAGGGCGAGCTGACCTGGTGGTCGATTTATCCTTATCAATACCGATATCCATCGATCAGAGAACTTTTCAGGACGTTAGATACCGATATCAATAGGGCTATTGATACCGGTATCCAAAGTATTTTTCTGTAACTTTTTGTGCGCGTTTCAGACAACTATAAAAGGGGACCCTTAGGTCGTCTTTCACTCCGAACACGATTGTTAGCCCTAAAACTCATCTCTCTACCTTCTCTCTTCAAAACCCACTTTAATGCTTTGGTTTCCACCACAATCAACCGCAAATCTCAAATATCTACGCACTCCCAAGCTCCTTTTCACTTTGGATTCGAACATTTGAGTTTGATCTTGTTTCCTCTTCAATCACATTTTCCTCTCTCTCCCTTTGAGTGTTTGTTAAATCTCACTCTTGTAACTCGTTTTTTACTTGATCTAGTTCCTTGATCACGTAGTGGAGCTTGGATGGAGCTTGTTCTTGGTATTTGGAGTTTAAATTGATTGGGTACTCTAGGGTTTTGCTCAAGACCCATCTTGGTAAGGGTTTTGCATCGTACATTGGATTTTGAGGTTTCGAGAAACGGGTATCGAATTTTAGAAAAAAAAGCCAGGAGATACCGGTACCCCATTTTGGTTAGTACCAGTATCAACTGGGGATTCGTGGTCAATTTTTTAGAAAATAGATGCAGAAGCCAGAAACCATTATCAAGTATAATGCAGCTACGCTAAACAAGACTTCTTCAAGTAGCCTGCGAAATAGCAAATACAATGAGGCCTACACGTATATATCAGTGGAAGCTCTAGCCTAAAGGAATCTTCCAAGATGCAATCAGTTCAAATATTTTTCTTCCCAAGTTAGAAAAAAAGAAAAGCAATTTCAAATAAATAAGCTTATACAAGAACTGATATGTTCCATTTCTAGCGTAAAATTCACTTGGTTCCCTTAATGTATGCTCATCTATAGAATAGATCCATCGATGTCTCGATGTCTTGTGGGAGGCTACTTCGTTGCCCAATATCCCACTTCTCACTCTCTACCTTCAGCCATGCTTCTTCTCACTCTTTCTCTCACTGAATTTAGTTCAAAAACTGACTATTACAATGAATGGACGACAGAACACCGTACTTTCGAGTTCCAAAAAAAATAATGCTGTGTGTGTGAGATTTTTAAGGTTTTTGGTAAGTAAATGAATGAAGCAAAAGAAATAAGGAACTAGGTCCACCAATCGGTGTGACGCTAGATAGGGGCTACGGGGCCTAATAATACCCTGCAGAGGTGACGAGGCCTTATACACGCTCGGCAGAAGTGACGAGGCCTAATAAACGCTCGGCAGGGGTTACGATGTCCCATAAACTTCGGGCTAATAACTCAACTTGACAATTTATTTTAGAGGCGAAGGTTAAAGAAATGTTTTGGGAAATGATATTGGGCTCAAAGATATTGAATCACGTTCAATCGTTTTGGTATTGGGATTTGCACTATCACTTGGGTAAATTTGCCTTTTGTACTTTGTGCTCATTCATATCAACTCATATATATGCATATAGAGATTTTAAGTTTATTGCTACTGCATGGGCGAAGTGAATACTCACCCTTTTATTTACAGGTGCTAATCAAGGCGCATGAATGAAGTGCTTGGCATGCATAACATGACTTTGTTTTGAGGGCTTAATGTGAAAAGTTATTGCATTATCTTTATAAACTTTATTTTGAGAGAAGAAGTTGTAACTTAATCCCATATTCTTTTGACATATTCATGGATGTAAAAGTTATAACACTAGTATTGATGACACTACTTATGATACTTCGGGTTGTAACTTATAACTTATACTTGGGAGCTTAATCGTTGTTTTGGAATGACCGGCAATGGCATGACATCATTTATTTAGTCATGAGGATTTTATTTATGAAAATGTATTTATTTGTATGTTGAAAATTGAGGGCATGACATGATGAATTAATCATTTGCTTCGACATAAGTAATTGAAAAAGTACAAAATTATAGGCCAGAGTTGACATAAATTCACTATAGACGAAAAAAGTTCAAAAAAGATAATTTTTTAGTATGCTTAGGGTATCCGCAGTGGACTCTTAAAAAAGCTCATAAATGAGACTCCTAACATTTAGCAATTCATTTGGTCAATTATAGCCTTGAATGAGCTATCCATAGAAGCTCCTAAAGATAACTCATTATCATGGCTCCTACCACAGTAGCATAATTAGACTCCACTTATGCTTATGTGTCAACTTTAGAAGTCATTTTAGGAGCCACTGTAGATGCCGTTAGCAACGAGACAATCAATGTGATGTAAAAATCTAAACTGTTCGTTAATTTTAAAATATTTTTTTGAATGTCCCGGCAAAAATTCAGCTCATTTGGATATGGGTAAATAGGTGATCTAATATTCCAATTTCTCATTCAAAATTTGATATGTTGAATTCTGAATGAATACTTAAAGTTTGGATCAACTACTTACGCATATTCAATTGGACTTTTTTTTTTTTCAAGGATATTCGAAAAATTATTTACAATTTATGAACATTTAGGATTATTCGTGTGGAACCTACCAAAAAAAATCATGCATGCCGTTGTACATTTTCGATACTCAAAAGTATAGGTACCCATAGTCGGGTCCATTTGTTTGTTTGGGGCCAAGTAAGATCCTGTAGTGTGGAGCCACATTACAAGGTTGTAGTGAGGTATTCAAGCCATTGATCGTACAATCAATAGTCTTAATTTCCTATGATCCGAACTGTCCATTACTAAAATGAAATCCGAGTCATTGATTACCGAAATCAATAGCTCGGATGCCGCAATACAGGGTTATGATGCAGAGAGCGGCATGAATTAATGCTGGAAGTGTAGTACTAGTAGAGCGTAGGGGAGTAGATTGGGAGAGCCGTGTATATGGGCCTGCCCTGCCCGGCTTTATGATCCGCCGGCATAATATTTAGTAGTAGTTGTTTATGATCCGCCGGCATAATATTTAGTAGTAGTTGTAAAACGAACATGTCACAGCAACTGCCCCGCAGTACTAGTACTACTACTAAAATTATTGGAACTAACTTTTTCCATTCCAAAAACAAATACTCCCAGGAGGAGTAAAAATAATAGTGGAGTGGTGGTATAATACTGTACACCTCCACTCTGTCTGTCTGTCTGTCTGTCTGTCTGTCTCAATATTTGTCTCTTCTCGTCTCTCCATTTTCACGAACCATCGATTTCTATTTCCTCCTCCTCCTCCTTTTCCTTTCGTTTCTCTTTTTACTCTTCATCTCCCCACAAAAACAAAAAGGAACATATGTCCACATCAATCCTCATCACCACCATATATATATCATCAGCAGCATCAGCATCATCTCTAAAGCATAGCACAACACCGCACCAGGTCTCACCAAATCATTCATTCATTCGATCTCCTCAACAAATCCATCATTCGCTACCCTAAATTCCGAAATCCAATATTCAATTCCTCCTGGGACTGCTTTTATCTGTGTTTGTTTTTGCTTTTTCATTAATTAGTACTCAAATTTAAGCATGACTCGGCTCTTCCGATCCAAGTCTTCTTCCGCTGCCCGCCGGACCACCGTCGGTTCGATGTTTAATGCATCTCCTCTGACTCCGTCTCTCTATCTAACCAGACACGGCAATGGTGGTGGTGAAGATTATGACGAGGAAGAAGAAGAAGACCATGGTGAGGAGGAGGAGTACCGTGCTGACAGTCCTGTTACGACGCCGTTTATATGTCTCGAGGATCGGTACAATAACAACCAAAGGGAAGAGAGTGAGAATGATCCTGATCATGAATTGCAGCAGCAGCAGCAGCCGATACTGGATATTTTGGTGGCGGTGCTGAGGAAGTCTCTTGTGACTTGTGCTAGTGTGGAGGAGACGGAGGTAGAGGAGGAGAATGTTTCTAATTCCATGGATATAGGCTGTCCCACCGATGTCCGCCACGTCTCTCACGTGACTTTCGATCCCTTCAATGGCTTCCTTGGCTTGCCCCTTGATCTTCAGCCCCAGCTTCCTCCCAAGGTTCCTAGCGCCAGGTTACACTTCTCTTTCTTCTTCTTTCAATTCTATCTACTACTATTAGCTATATCACGGACAATCTCTCTCTGAGTTTTTATATCTGAATTGACACGACGTAAGTGCAATGTTGGATCTGTGACATATTGAATCTTTTGTTTTGCGGTTTTCGCTTTTTGCTTTGAATGAATCCGCACGTCTTGTTTGAGCGACTGGACATCCGAGTCAAAGAGTCCAGCTTCTCTCTCCAATCCTAAAAAATGAAAGATTGAAGAAGAGTACAATTCAGCCCGAAAAAGGTTTATTCCGAGCTCAAACTTATGCCAACTATGACATTGAGTAGAGACTTAGTTCCTTGCGGCAATTTCCAATGGCTTGGCCTTTTGCTCAGCCCCTTGGTGGTAGCTGGTGGCTGCGCCGAAGTTCGATCTGAAGAAGCTTAACTGCCACGAATGAAGTTTCTACACTTGGACACATCCTCGCCGTTGTACCGGTGCTTGAGAGTTGCAATATTTTTGTTTCTCGGCGGCAGTTGGCCAGGGTGGCTGGTCCGGGGAGTTGGTGCTGAGGAGGATCAATGACTTGTGAAAATGAAATAAGATGTGCTCTTGGAATTTTCTTTAAAATTTTCCAAGTAAACAAGGGTTTAGCAAAGGAGTGATTGGTATCAAATAGAGCTTTTAGTTAACTTTCTGCTTTGATTTTAAGTCAGAATTTGAATAAATGCTAGAGTTGGCCTCGTCACTCACTTTTACTGAAGTACTAAACTAGGTATTAGTCAATTTTTTTCTTTCAAACACACTAGATGTGGATGTGGGTGCCAAAACAGAACGAGGAAAATGAAGAAAGTCTTTTCTTTCTTATTTTTGTGAGGCTGTGGGAGATCCAAGATGGTCTTGGGTCTTTTGAGAATCATGTAATATGTGGTGGACATCTATATTAGGTTGGACGGGAGATTCTTGGATTGTGTAAATCGGCCATAACAAATAACACAAGCTCGAAGAATAATCAAGAAAAGAAAACAAGAATGCAAGATACAAAGATTTTTATGTGATTCCCCAATTATGTATTTGAGTACATCCATGGCTCACACCAGTGCCTCTAGTACAAGCTACATCGGATGTTGCGTACAATAAGTATTTATAACCAATTGTCGTAATACCCCTGTCTAGATTTCGAGGACGCTGCCCTGAATCCTGAATAGTTAGCGAATTGCGACCCAAATCGAGTCAGGCTTCACAAGCCCAACAACCATTGTGGTATCATCTTGATATATGGTTACCATTACAGAGCCAAAATAATTTTTTTTGGTTATTGATGGATGCCTTGGAAATATATGTTAGTCATGGTGACCACGATAATATATGCCTCCTTTGGCCCTCAATTGTAAGGAAATAGCTTCAATCCTTTCCGTTACCACACCCAATTGCTTGAAATAAACAATATTTGAAAGAGAAGCAAAGGTTCTATTACTATGTCATCAATAAGGATGTCAATCCTTTTCCAAAATGAACATGCCTGGTTTGACTTGCACAACTAATTCTTCCATGAAACTGGAAGGAGACGTGATGTTTTGAAACAGTTAACTTGTTTCAAATGCAGAATTGAGAAAATGTTTTTCTGTTACTGATCTTTTTTTAGAGCTGATCTTCTCACAGTAAATATCCCTTATTTTCAAGGTTCTTTGAAAGTTAATATGATGTCTTTTCCTTTTCTACCTGAGGCACACAGAGCACATGGAGATATTGAGTCCATGCTGTCGTACATAGCAACAGCTTAATAAACTCATACTAATGAACTGGGATTCTGTTCCTCTAAAGTGGATTAGCTTTTTCTCATCATGCAGGTGAACAACTGTTTCAACTTCATGCGAGTAGTTCCTTTTCGTAATTTGGTTACTACTCAAACAAGTTCTGTTTGTTGTGAGTTCTTATTTCTCAAACTATGCCCATTGATGTATTGTCTCAATATATGAATGGGTTGAGAAGGGAGTGTTCGTACAGGTATAGGTGTATGCTTAGTTGTTGTTTGACAGTGAATAGTATCACAAGTTTGAAAAATTGGAGTCAACTGTCATAGACTTGTGGTTTTGGCCAGCCAAATTGTAGTTTGAACTTTGAAGACAGATTGCTACATGTTTAAAGACTTGATTTTCGTTTGGTGCCAAAGCATACTGTTTCATGGCTTTTTCTCCCTACCATGATCTTCAAACTGCTGATACTGAAATCATTTTTAAGACATGGTAAAGAGGCTTGAATCTAATGTAGAACCCTTAATTGTCATGCCAAGAAACTGTTAGTCTATTAAATGTTTTTTGGGATCTCCATCACATGTTTTATGCAAAATAAAGAATTTGGTAGCCATGGTAAGTTTCGAGTCTTTTGACTTGATGATGATGATGACAATTATGGCTGTGAAGATGGGGTTTGTCAAGGGAGGAAACTATGTCTGTGTACGATATGCATTCCCTTGTCATACGGGTTTTTTTCTCTCTTTTTTTTGGGTAAATCCTTGTCATTTGTGTTGTTCCTCTACAAAAGCTCCAATCCATATCATGGATGTATGCCTCTTTACTTTCCCACTCTAACTCCTGCCCTATACTCAGCAGAGCAAGAATATGGTAACCCATGTGCTTCTTATCATGATCTTTTGCATGGTCTTAAATATGTAAGATTTTTGCCAGTTTTATAATTCTGATAGAGCTATCGCAAGGTGAAAATGGCTCTCGATGTGTGTCTTGTTTTGAGAAGGATAAGAACACATGTTCCTTCCTCCTCCCATCTCCCCACTTGTTTTGTGGACCTTGCACTGTCTTTTTTTTGGTTTCTATAGAAGTCATCATCTGATTCATTCACCCTCAACTTGCATTTATAGGAGTACAACCACAAACAAAATGTCCCAATTTAAGCTTTTCTTGTTAGTTTTTTTGGAAATTTTGATATTTCATTTTGTTTCCTTCCATTGTCCAGTTTAAGTGTTTTTGGAGTTTCTGCCAACTCAATGCAATGTTCCCATGATCAAAGAGGAAACAGTGTGCCAACAATTCTTCTTATGATGCAAAAGCGTTTGTACTCAGAGGGAGGCCTTCAGGTATGTGTTTCTTAATACCCAACTGCTACTGACGTTGTTACTCCTTTTAAGCTTGTTCAAAATCTGAGGTATGTTTCATATATTGCTTGAAGGCAGAAGGAATATTTCGAATAAATGCCGAGAATAGTAAGGAAGAGTATGTTCGGAACCAGCTGAACAAAGGTGTTGTGGCATGGGGAATTGATGTTCACTGTTTGGCGGGGTTGATAAAGGTATCTTCGCAAGTTGTATCTTACTTAAAAGTCATCCAACTTGGAAAATTTCCATAAGATGAGAAATATTAACGTTCAACATCCAAAGGCAACAAGGGATAGTAAAGTTGGGTATGGGATAATAGTATAGGTTATTATTACTTCATCTGGTGGGGCTACGAGGGATGATTTGAAAGATTAGACCCTTATTACTCTCTCCCCTTGAACTTTGACTGCTTAAAGTCGGAGATTGCTTCTTTGCTCTCAAGTTATATATTTGCTAATCTTGATCCAAAGTAACTGTCTTTTATGCGGATTAGTGAGGACTGAGGACACAATGAGAGTTGGTAGGATGATTAACCTTTTAAAATTTTATGATGATTTCAAATTCTTAGAAACTACTGGTTCACAGCCTTGATTCATTAGCACTTGGGTGTAAACAAAAAGGAGGCCTCTATACATTGCTATTATATTTGTATGTCTGTTCTATTTATTACTAAATTGTGCAAGATACATTGGTTGGCCTTTGATAACTCTTAAAAGCTTTTCTCATGGTACTTGTTTCTCACTTCAAAAATGTATCCACATCAGAAACTGAGAGTTCTTTTTATAGCCGGAGCCAGACATAAATCTCATGGTTTGGTCCAGCTGCAGCACATCCAAAATATTTTTTTTATAAGGTCGCCAGATATAGTTGTGGATTTCTGAATTAAGTATTTTGTCTAAGAGTTGCATCACATATTTTGGTCGCTCACTCGGTGAAGGAAATGTGATTGGCTTTCTTTCTTTCTTATTATTAGTTATATTTTGGTCGCTCACTAGTACTGTCGGTGAAGGAAATGTGATAGCCTTTCTTTCTTTCTTATTATTAGTTATCGGATTAGCACTGATAACTGCAATTTTATGTTCTGAAGGCATGGTTCAGAGAACTTCCTGCAGGAGTTCTGGATTCTCTGACCCCAGAACAGGTGATGCACTGCAACTCAGAAGAGGAGTGCGCCCAACTTGTAAAATTACTTCCTCCCACTGAAGCTGCACTACTGGATTGGGGCATCAATTTGATGGCAGATGTTGTTCAGTGTGAGAACCACAATAAGATGAATGCCCGCAACATATCTATGGTATTCGCACCCAACATGACACAGGTGCTTAATATTATTTGCTGATTTATTTGGGTGCACCACTTGCGCGTGTGGCATTTCTTTATCGTGATCACCATTCTTCTCACTTTCAAGTCAATATTATGTCATCTCTGTTTTAAATAACGGGTTAACCATTTCCATGTGATGCAGATGGCGGATCCTTTGACTGCTTTAATTCATGCGGTTCAAGTTATGAACTTCCTGAAGACGCTGAT
Source organism: Gaultheria prostrata (assembly GCA_036023075.1). Taxonomy (NCBI): domain Eukaryota; kingdom Viridiplantae; phylum Streptophyta; class Magnoliopsida; order Ericales; family Ericaceae; genus Gaultheria; species Gaultheria prostrata. The sequence goes on along the minus strand of JAXBDA010004253.1, from coordinate 11,282 downwards.
TATTAAAACCCTTAGAGAAAGGGAAGAATCAGCTGCACAGGGTAGTAGATTGCTGCTATCATATGCCGACTCCCCCAGGAAAAGGAGCGATTCTCATCCATCAAACCTGAGAATGGGCCTGACACCTGGCCAAACTTCCAATAGTTGTTCCAGTGAAGGACACGCCATTGGTTACCCTTTTAGTAGTACCACTTTAGACAGATTGGAATCCGATGGCATGGAGGAATCTGGAGTTGCCGGTGTAAGAATGATGCTGAAGAGAGGTATGAATCAGTTTCAGAAAAAAGCACTACTGTCATGGGCAAAAGGGGAAATCCGTAGAATGGTATGAGAGGTAAGTTTGGGTAAGTTGAGGGAATAATTGAGCGGCTAAGTTTGTTGAGAAATCTGGAGGCTTTGAATCTGTAAATAATAGGGGACGGGGGGTGGGGAAGCTTGGGCTTGAGATGTAGTATGCAACTTGGGTTGGCCCAATCCCCTAATTTTTACGTTGGTTAGATCCGTGATAAACATTCGTCTAGCATAGATAGATGCCTTTATTGTTTGGTTAAATAATGTAGTCAGAGAAGCATTTGAACTTTAGGGAAATTTTCTTTTTTCTCCCATGTTCTAACTGAAGGTTTATAGAGATGATCATAACTGTTGTCCAAGGGTTGTGCTTCACCTTGTATGATGAATTCGTTGCAGAAATTCATGCACAACCTGATTAATAGTGCGGTATGATTTGTTCAAAAACATAATGGTGGTGTGGTGGGGTAATATCCTTTTGCCATTTTTTAATCGATCCGAAATTAACAACTTTCGGCCACTAACCAAATTTAGTAGACCCCATCAAGTACACTTATCATTACTCCAAAACATTCTCTCTCTTCTGTGAACCCCGCAAAAATAAGTTTAGGTTATTAATTTTGATTATGTTATTTGCTAACCTTATAAATTTCTTGGATGCCCCACACGGCCACATTGCATTCCGGGATCGAATCTCATTCTCCCTCCCCATGTAATAGATTAGGAATGACGAAAAAATATACTTTGTCAATCCCTTAAATAGATGACCTAAAGATAACGTGACAAGTTTTCGTTTTTCATTTTTAGTTAGGCCAAAAGGAACCAAATTCTTTTTTTTTGGCCTATGTCATAACTGTGAATCTAGACCCTTCATTTCTCTTTCCTTTGACATTTTCGGAGAAAATCTTCCTGGATGTCTCCAACATAGTGTTATTTCATCAAATTAATTACTGCCTTAGAACTACATAGGATCGATCATCCGCAGCCCCAAGCGAAATAACTGAAACGGCCTGAAATACAATCCACTCAAACATAAAACAAGAGAACCATTGGACACAGAAAAAAAATAAAAAATTCTGCCTTGTTATTACTTTATCTTCTGCATTTATTTACTACTACTATGTAATGTGCACCTTCCCATAAAACCTCTATATATGTCTCAAGTATACGAAGCCTCAAATTTGTTCTTTACATCCAGAGCAACTTTGGATTAAACATATGCATGAATATCACATCTGGATCTTAAATTTTAGTATACCAATGGGAGTGTTAAAAGGAGGAACCAGGGCAGGCAGGCAGGCATCCATTAGGACAGTTAATGACTTTGAATTGATGAGGTAATTAATTAATAAGCGGATGAATGATGAATGACCCAGTGTTGGCCATCGATCTGTATTTGGAGTCTATTGACTCGGGCAAACAAATTCACAGCTCTTCTAACACCTTTATTGTCAGCAGAAGTGAAGTAATCATGCCCAAACATGACTCCACCTGGTCTTAGTAATTTGTAAGCACGGTTTATATCGGACCATGCCGAGTGAAAGTCGTGACCTGCATCCACCTCAATTAAGTCGCCAAACACACCCCACTCGCACAGTTTCTCCAGGCCTGACCCCGTCGAGAACGGAACAAATAGTACCGACTCAGTCGCCTTCTCGTGAACCACGTTCTGCATGAACTGGTACAGAAGCAAAACGTCTCCGTTTACCATCTTGATGTCCCTGAACCGGTCACGAAAACCGGGCCACCCACGGAAGTCGTCGAGACATAGAATCTGAGTCTTGAGTCCCAGTCCGCTAGCCAAATCGGCCATGTGAATCGCTGACGCCCCCAAGAACGTGCCAACCTCGAGTATGGTCCTGGGTTGGACTTTGCGGATTAGGTTCTCAAAAACGGCACCGGTCGAGCCCCAGCCTTTGATTCTGCTTGGGCGTAGGAGAGAGCTAGCATGAACGGGGGGGAAATTGTCATAAGGGGAGGTGCCGTTGAATACTCTGTCGAGAATTGTTTGGCGGACGAGTTTGGAGGGAACTGGGTCAGCACACTGAGTCGTGAAACGGTAGTGATCATTGCATTCGGCTTCGGGGGTGGAAGTGTTTTTTCCGGTTGTGCTATGGGGAATAATATTTGTTGGTTGAGAAGAGGAGAGAGAGTGGAGGAGGAGGTGTGAGTAACTGGGATGAGAAACTGGGGCGGAAAGATACCCCAAGGAGTAAGAGAGGAGGAGGAGAATGACGCAGGCTGTGGGTTTGGTGAATTTCTTGGCAGCCAAAACAGCGACCCATCGTCGGTGGTGGACAGGTGGTTGCTGCTCTTGTTTCATTATTTGTATTGTATTGTGTTGTAGTAGTATTGATTTAGAAGTGAAGTCTACAAGAAAGACAAAAAAAGATTTTAAAGGTTTCAAAGATAGTACACTCCAGTAGAAGGTAATTAATTAGCATAAGGATGGGAGGAAATGTAGAAGAAAGGGTGAAGGTTGTTGGTTGGTGGTTGGTGGTTGGGTTTGGGTTTGGGTTTGGGTTTGAGTTTGAGTTTGAGTTGGTTGTGTACTGCTTACTACCACACAGCTGGTGAATGAAAATGACCGGAAAACGTCTTCGGTGGTGCCGTAAAGGAGAATGCGAAGCACCCCCACGACTCTTTAATTAATTATTACGACTAGGCAATCAATCCAAAGTTACTATATGAATGGATAGTCAAATGCTGATGCCAACAGCAACAAGGATTTTAAACTTCACATTTACTTAAGGAGGCCGTGCTTATACTGTTACTGATGAGTGGACCAATTGTAACTCTTTTGTTAAAAAAGCAAAAAAGAATGTTTCCGAAGATATTCTTTCCAAGTCTTGTAATTAACGACAACTTCTTTCCTTTTAATTTTTATTTTACTATTTTATTTGGGAGGAACATAAAATCCCATCAATTTAGTGAAACGTAAAATTAAACATCAACACAAAGCTAAGAGTGTATGGGCAGCCACTACAGCAGCAAGATCAACCTTAACTAACGTTACTGGATTTTAAAACTTGAACACAAACTAAGAACATAAAATAAAAATTGAGCAAATTCCGGGATGAGGCAGCTTCAAAAGATGCATGCATAACAGAGAAGGAACAATCTTTAGTATGCTCCCAGTAAAGCTCATAAACAAGCCCAACTCTAGAAATGTACACAAAGCTATGATATTCGGGATGATTTCTGGAGAATACACCACCAGTAAGAGAGGAGTATGCCATTGAAGTTACCAGACCAGTATCACGATTAACATCACAGTAAGGATTACCAACTTGAGGGATCCACTGACTTTGAAATGTGCACTATTAGGGTTGCCCTTCCCAGCCCTCCGTTTCAGCCATTTCAAAAGAAGTTGTTTGCCCCAAACAATACTCCTCCAACCCCAAGAATGGACACCACGACGAATGAACTAACATAAAATCCCAGTTTTTCCAATACATTTGGCAGTAAACCCCTTGCTCAACAAATCTCTCCTTCCAACAAGTTTTGACTTAGTATACTACTATGATTTTGCCAAATTCATGCATTGTCCAGCCTGCTCCAAATTGGAGTCTTAACACCCATTAAAGACGCCGTGCCTCCTCCTGAGTATACTCCATGAACAAATAGGAATCATCAGCAAAAAGTATGTTAGATGTACACGGAGAATATGCACTAACAGCAATGCCTTGACATAAGGTTTTTTATGCCAACTCCACAAGACCAAAGAAAGAGCTTGAGAAACCAGGATACAAAAATAAGGCGACCCATCTCAACCTGCACGCAGGTATACAGGGAACAGATCTACTTCAATTGACCAAAACAGAAAAAGTTAGTGGTAATACAGTGATACAAGAGGGCAATCCACACGAGACTGATGCCCATAGCCCTTAGCACAACAATCAAGAAATCCCAACCAATAATATCATAAGCCTTGTTCATGTCCACCTTTAAATTAAAAAAAGATATCCTCCCTTTCTGCATACTTCAAATGAATTCAATCTAATTATGTGGCAACTTGATATTAAAATAAGCCGCGAAGGCTATATAGCACGGAACACTTCGTCGAACATCACGTAACCGTGTCGGGACACGTATCCGATTGACCCATTTTTTCTTAACATTTTTCATTTGGACACTCCAGGAACACTCTAAAAAATGATCCGGGCACTCTCAGGATAGTCAATAAGTATCACTTATTTAAGATATATACAGTTTCAATATCTACAATTACAGCCTTCATATTTATTTTTGTTTATTCATATCATAGTCTACCTAAATATTTTTGAAACATGTCCTCCAAGGTGTTGTGTCCTCTAGGTGTCAGTGTCAGATAGGTCAGTGATACATTGCGCGAAGGCATGAAAGCATTCTGATAGACAAATATCAAGCTGCCTAAGATGGGCCTCAATCGATAAACCATTAACTGTGGAAATGACTAATGAGCATATATAAATACAACACTAAATGAACTTATCATAATTCTTCGTTTTCTGTGTCTACGAAAACAAGGCAATCTCTCCTATCCTAATTCTTGGAAGTACTACTACTAATTACTCTGCTGCTACTCATGGTAGTCCCTCAACTCGAACTCAAACATTGACAGGCCAACCATAGAAACTGAGAATTGAGCCATGATAAATTCAAATGGAATTTTGTGGCACTATAGCAATGCGACTGAATACCATCACGAGATGGAAAGAGCTAAGTAATCATTTTCATTGGCCTTCGAGGGTTCACTAGTCCTATATGGTCTAAGTAAGGAACTCCACAACTCACCTGAAAATTGATTCGAGAAAAAACATTAGAGATCCCAAAAGATGTGTTCCCATTCTAAAGATGATTCCATCTGACTTTGATGCTGCAAAAGATTTCACTGGAATCAGGCCTACTCTTTGCCCTTTTTCTGTCCTTCTGTACTTTTTAGAGGCTTGGAACAGGTGTCTCTACGTCTGTCCATTTATCTCTCCCTTAACCTTTAAGCTCTCAATTTTTTTTGGATTTTCAACTCCTCCCTGCAATTTTCTCTCATTTCTGAAAAGTTTTGGACCAAGGGCTTTTTCTATCTAGTTTGACAAAACATGAAATACCTCCTGTACCTTGAGTGCCTCGAAACGTGCAATAAATTAAGCCAAACAAGCCTTTCTACAATGCTAAACCAATAACATTGAATTTGATGGCAAGGAAAAGAAAGCATAAATTCTAAAAAGGAATAGAGCTGCAACGGTCCAGCTTCTGAAACAACATGCAGAATAAGTGAATAACCATTTGCCAAATTCAAGCAATTTGAATTTAGGCGGTGAGATTCAATTGTTCCCAAAAAACCACCTCTCCCGCAGAATAAATTGACATGTTTGAAATTCATCAAAGAGGAAAAGGCTCCACAGTATGTATTTTCACAACATCCCCAATCTGTGCCTCCCCAAAGCCACACCACAAACCAAATAGCAGAAGGTACCAGTTTCAAGCTGAGGCCAATGTGATGGGGACAGAACATGTAGAAGCCAAGAAGCTTGTCGACCACGCTCTTTGCCAGTGAAACTTCCGGCAGCCAGACGCAAAAAAGGAGGTCAGTTGTGACCCTGCTGGGTTTTGCTGTTGACAATTTGATAGCCCTATACCAGGAGTCCTAGAAGAGGGAAGGTGCAGGAAAGGTGTATTTTTTTTTTCCTTTTCAGAAACACATGGAACGAGTTTATGACTAAAAAGACATCCCCTATGTGGTGTTATATCCCCTCAAAGCCAATGACCGTTGAAACTTGAAAGCGAATGAATTAGCCTAGGAAGCATAGGATGTATGCCTACGTGGCAAGTACCTTACGTTCTAGGAATGCAGTTACAGAATGGAAGAAGGAAAAATCTTAAGAGTTCGTTAATCAAGTATTAATCGGAGAGGGATAAGAATAATGAACATTTTAGTGAAAGGTCTAGATGGTGATCTATGGACTAAGGAAGAACAAGGCAAAACAGAAGAACCCTTGGCAGGAATTCATCACCCCAATGAGAGCAAGAATCAAGTGCGACTTCTCTTTAGAAAGAATGTTTCTTTCTCTAGAACCGCCCTTTGAATCAGTCTAATCATCTTCCCAAAATATGGGGAGCATGTTCTATTTATAGGCCACTTGACCTCTTTTTCTGGGCCGAGTAGACTAATAAACTCGGGACACGTGTCACACAAATCGTGCACGAATATTCCTTCCGTACTGTCAGGCCACGGCCCCCGCGAGACCAGCGGTGGTCCCGCAAGTGCTACTCCGCAAGTGCCTTTCTGCGACAAACCCTTGTTCCTAGCCATCAAGCCATAAGATCTCCATTAATCCCGAGTGAACGGCATGGTCAAGGTTTGCCTCGGTCTTGCTGTTGTCCCTATCGAGCACGGTCAAGACTCTACCTTGCCATCACCGCGTGAGCGGCATGGTCGTGACCTCCTTGGTTGTGCCAATACCGCGACCGAGCCTCTAAAGGCTTCCCCTTGGGCCCAACAAAGTTGGCCGGGGCAAAACACATCGTCCGTGTCATTCTTTAAAGAGTTTACGTCTCTCTTCATCTTGTTCCCGTTCTTCAGGGAATCTCAATCTATCCCCTCACTATCGTCTTTTGTCCAAGATTCAGATGGCATAGGTCGTGGCACCATCGGGTCACATCGGCGCCCCTGTCTGCCACTCAAAAATTTGGCTAAGTATGGAAAAATCACTTTTATGGAAAGTATCGATTTGCACGATAAGAATTCCGGGTAATTGTTCATTGGATTTTTCTAAGTCCAACGGTATAATTGGATGACTCATTGGTGCATGGGAAGGTTGCGTTTCGACCTTTTTCTTCGGATTGAAATTCCAATTTTCTGGCAATGCCATTGTTTCCGAAAGGGAGGTAGTTCCTTTTTTTGCATTAAATAAATTAAAGTGAAGAAAATCTTTACCTGACTTTATTAAGGAAAATAAGTACTGAACGCTCCTGGAACTGGAAGGATTTGAGCCTAGGAGATGAGGAGCACATAGGGTTAGGAGGTCCATCGGTTCATGGGGTCTGCTGGTTAAAGGGGTCAACCGGTCATGGGGCTTGTCGAAGTGCCGGACATGGCCCAACCAGGCATGGGCTGCTGGGCATGGGGTTGGCTGAACTTGTCGAAGTGTCTTCGTGGTTCGAGGATTTTTTTATGTGCCAACATTTTCATGGTCAACGTTCTGGAGGGCAAAGGTCTTTTGTCCTCTTCACATTTTTTTTCGTTACACGTGTCACTTCTGCTCTCACACCCGCGGCTCGGGTGCTTGTCTACGCGTCATCCTTTTCTTGTTCCCCGTGTCGTCCCATGTCCGATTTATTTATTCTCTTACACAGAATAAGCATCAGCTGAAGAGAACGTAATACAGTATCCAAGCATGATTAAAAATTTCCTACTATTGTCTTTACCAAGTTAGGCAGATACCTAATTACCTTTTCATGGGCGGGGTAGTGACCACATAACTGAAATGTGAAGAATACACGGATACCTCTGTTCAGAATTCTTCTCTTCTATTTCTCCTCGATACTTCTTTTCTTGCTACTATTTGTACATTACCCTATCTACAATGAGGAAATCACTGAAATGACATATATAAATAGTAGTAACTAGTAAATTAAATCAGAAAAAATAGAACATTAACTGATTATGGGATCTAATTATCAGTTCCTAGATTTTGCAATTAATCAACTTGCAGATTTTGGAAGAAAACTAGAGAGCAAAGCATAATAAAAATGAAGTGGTGCAACACAGTTTCCCCACCATGCTATTTGTTGGCGTGGGGCACCCTCCGAATATTTGAATGACAGGAAAAGTGCTCTCATCAACGATAGTGAAAAGACAAGTTCGTCGAATGTGAAATTACCATCATACAAAAAAGCTGGTAGCTCGGATCCCCCCCCAACACACACACACACAAAAGCAACCTGCATCATCATGCTAGAACCTGAAGCAAGGCAGACAACAGACAAATTGATAACGCATTTGAATCCTGCATACCATGTATATAACCAACGATGTACAACATGAAAGGCATAGTATTGAATCTTGATTCAGACCTTTCAACAAAAAAAGTTCTAAGGCTAATACTGTTCAAAAAGTCAGCAAAAGTGTTACATACAATTTCAACGTTGTGCATCTAACGTCCAAGTTGCATCCCAACTAACCCGCCCATATTCCTTACACGGGGCTGCTCATTCAAACTCATATTCACAGTGTCAGCGTGACTTACTAGAACCCACATCCTTCGATTTTGCCACATTGATCGTTGCCATGAAAGTGGAAGCAGCAAGATTATGTTGTCCTGCAACATTACTCCTAATACCATTAGCATCAACAAACAAGCTGAGCCCATTTGACTTGTCAAGATTCCCTGTACTCTTAGTAGCCGAAGAAATACTACTGGCAATATCAGCTGTTAACCCTCCATTGAGTTCTGATTCAGAGTCAGATACATCTAACACAGATACTCTTTCTAGTTCATTCAATCCACTTCCAATGTTACACATTGAGGACTCAATAGACTCAATAATATCCAAAAAATTGGTGTTACAATGTTTCTGCTTTTTCATAGGAGGATCAGCCAAACACTTTTTCCCTGTAGATTTGGATAAAGAAGCCAAACCCCTCTGATCGGAAGAGGACTTTGATGGAACAACTTTGATAGGATCAGCAAAATCCCGTTTTGGCATCTTCAAGGAATGCTCACGTTTTCTCGATTTAGGATAAAGCTTCATGGGTGAATCAGAGGAGGGAGACGGAGACAGGGAATGCCTATACATGGAAGCCCTAAATTGACTTACAACATAAACGGCGTGATTGAATGACAACGCCTGTTGTGTTGCCATGGACTTCAATTGTGAAAGGCAGAGAGACAGGGAAAGCCTATATTTGGAAGCCCTATACTGAGTTACAACAGAAACGGCGTGCTCCAAGAATAATGCCCGTTGTTGTGTTGCCAAGGACTTCAATTGTGAAAGCCAGAGACCATCATGCTCGGTGTGTGAAGAATAATAATCAGAATCAATAACATGGAGGTCGTCGTCGTCGGTTGCCACGTGAAGGCTAGCCGGTGAAGATTCCATAGAAGTTGGAGGGGATAAAATTTGGTAGGACACAACACAAGGAGGAGTGGGGGGATCTCGGTCTTGGATGTACAAGGAGTCGTTGTGGTTGCGGTCTTGGCCTTCGATGATGATGCAATTGTCGTCGTCGTCGTTGTTCTTGTTGTTGTTGTTGATACTTTGTTCGTTTTCAGGAGAGGGGCAGAGGTAGGCGTCGATGGATTCAGGGGGAATAATGGTGCCGTCAGCATCCAGCGCGTGATCGATGAAGCGCATAACCAGCGGGGTGATGATAGTATTAGTAGAAGTAGAAGAGGGTATTATTGTGGGGATGGTGGGCCTGCACACTTGCAGGATTGAAGCGTAGGGATCATTGTCTTCCTCCTCCATATTATTATTACTATTACTTCCTCTAGGGTTTCCGCCCGTCTCTTCACATTCCAGCTTTTGCCTTCCGTTTTCTTCTCCTGCTATACATCTCTCACCGGCGTGGTTATAAGTGTACCGTGTATATGGGGAATTATCGCTTTGGCCCCTTTATTTTGAACCAAAATCTCAAGACCCCTTCGACTTCAAAAACAGATGCTACTTCCTCTCCCTGAACTTTCGACATCAGTGTAAACATTGGGAATTTTTCATCAAACTGCTCTCTTTTGACAAATATATTGTCAAAGTACTCATGTTTTCAAATTATTTGTAAAAGTACTCCTTCATGCGATCCTTCATCTCATTTTACGTGTAACTTCCACCTTGCAACCACGTCTGTGCCATGTGGGCGGTAAAAACGCAATCGGTGATCGCGCTAGATTATAAGAAACGCAATGGAGAGACGAAGAACAGCAAATATATGGAGGGACGAAGAGAGAGAAACACACACACAGAGAGAAAGAGTACGTATGGATGAGACAGATGGTGACGGTGGCCGGATTCTTTACTGACGGTGGGCTGAGAATCGCAGAAATCACCTGAAGGGGAAGGTAGAAGTGTGAGAATGAAAAGCAGCGAAGGCTACAATTGCGTTTTCTGTGTTTTACGCCCTAGCGCAATCGACCATCGTGTTTCCTCATGTGGCATAGTAAAACACGATGAAGGATCGCGTTAAGGAGTAAACACAATTAACGATCGCGTTAACGAGTATTTTTACAAATAGTTTGAAAACAGGAGTACTTTGGCAATATGTTTGGCAGAAGTGATCACTTTGACGAAAAATTCAAACGTTGGAGTCTTTCTATTCGAATTAACAAAAAGTGTAACACGCATACTTTAAGCAAGTCAAATTTTCAATCTACACCTCTCTTTTTTTAGTGTTTTTTTCCTTTCTCAATCTTCGTATTTTCTTTAACCATTTTCTCAATCTCAACGTTGGTCCATCAGCTGCTTTGCACCCGACTTTGTGTTATTTAGTAGGCTTGCCCGAAGCGTAGGGCTTAGGTCGGAGATAGCATAATACCGGTAAGACTGGATCGAATCCACAGTTTAATTAGTCTTTTAAACTTGTCTTGCGCATGTGGGTTTTTAGCCTTAAAGCGGCAAACTTTGAATTGTGATTTGGGGTGGAATTCTCTTGACTTCGAAATGACTTGTAAGATTAAAAGACTAATTAAAACTAAGGCAAGGTCTATGGGATTTCAACGCTCACGACTCGGGTTTGATTCATTCTCCTCTAAAATAACCGGCTCAAAGATGTCATCTCCGAACGGAAGGTTTGGCTTTTGAACTCATCTTTGAACTGGAAAATGGTGTTCGGTTACCCAAAGCATTCCACTTGGCAAGGAGCGTAGCTTTTGCCTACATGGGATCAATGAGGTTTTTTTTTTTTTTTTTGTCAAAAGTTGAGAGATAGTATTCATCAAAGATTCCCATGGGGAAAGGTTGGGAGTCCACAGATCGGACACTCCAACGAAAACAGGTCATAGAAATACAACGAGAAAGCA
>JAXBDA010004252.1:0-29886 GCA_036023075.1 Gaultheria prostrata | reverse complement strand
AACCACAAGCTCCCACCTCTCATCTTCCACTTCAAGATCATCCAACACACTCCAAGGTACCCACATTTCACCATCAAAGCCACATAAGGCCAGCCAAAGGGCTCCCTCCACCGGTTTTTCGCAAAAAACCTATTTTTTCACCAAATCTTCGCAAAACAAGGTAGAAACTCGTACCCAATCTATTCCAAGCTTTTGAATGAGTTAGATTAGTCTAGGAGTAATTTAGAGTTAATAGGTTTAAGCCCCAAGTCAAGGGTTTCACGAAACCCGAGCCAAAACGCTATGTGACCCTTTTTACTCCAAACCGTGTTTTCGTGCTTAGTAAACCTTAAATTCATTGTGGTTCATGTTTTTAACTATTCCAAGCATGTTTAATACTTTACTAACTGTTTATAGGAGGTTCTCCATGAATTTATTGTGCTTAACCTTGTTCTTGATCGTGGTGTTAAAGTTAGGGGTTTAAAGTGTAATTTTGTGAAATTTGGTGTGCGTACTTGTGTATCATTTACGAAACCTATTTTTATCAACTAAATGTCACTGCTGGAAATTTAGGAGTGTCACGAAATGACAAGAATTCCCTTCGGGTGTAAAATGACCATTTTGCCCTTGTGTGTGTAAAATTACATAATGTGTAATTTTGTACTTAGTAAAAAAATCAAATAATTGCATTTTATGACAAGTTAGGACTTTATTAACTAAAATAAAGTATTTTACGTATTTACCCTTGTCGGTGGAAAAATTACATTTTTGTCCTTGTATTATGTTTATTTACAAAAAGACCCCCAGAGTTTGTAAATTACACTAAGGACCCTAGAGTCGTGAAATTATGTTGGGCACCCTTGTACCTACTTAAAATGACGTTGGTGACTCTTACTTTCTTTAATTATGTTTTGACCCCAATAGTTTAGTAAATTATGTTTTGGCCCCTGTAGTTTGAATTTATTACGTTTAGACCCCTGATTTTCGATTACTTGAATTTCGTGAACTTGTGAATCGAGATATTCAGTTATGAGCCTTGTGATATCGTTATCGCTTTATTTCTACTGTTAAGTGTACTTTCCATAAACGTGTTGAATGCTAGAATGGACAACTAGGTTCCCGGGTTGGGTGATCGTACGCGGATATCACATAGACGATGAGGTTAATGGAAAAGTGAATTGGAATTAATTGATGGGGAGTTACCCCGAGATTGTTGTTGTATGGCAGGATTGTTTTGGAGGATTGTTTGGCAGTCTGTCTTGATTTCGAAACCCTAGGATGTGACACTCTGTGATTTGCTTCATTTGAATTCTGAGGCGTTATAAGGGTGGATGTATTATAGATCAGTTTTGGCTATATACCTATAGGACCTGGCAGTTGCCATACGTAGCCCAGTGGTACAGTTTCGTCCCTGGGAAATTCATCCTTGCGAGGCGGCTGACGGCTGGATTAAGTACATAACTTATACCTTCCGTCGGGGCCCCCGAGTGAAGGGCAAGCAAGGGGGGAGTAAATCACAGTTTGGTCATAGTCCTAGTGGTTAACCGGGAGGAAAGTTCTCTAGGTTGAGAACTTAGATGGATATGTAAGTTAATGGCTAGTAATGAAATCAGCTATGTGTTTAATTTCTGCTTTACGATTCAATCCCTGCTTATTCCTTTGATCACTGCTTTTCAATCATATATGTTGTATTGTATGTTAAACAAGGGTTGGGAGGGTAAGAGTAGCTATTGAGTGATTTATCGCTCACGGTGTTACACTTTGTGTGACCCTGGTATAATACTATGATGTTGTTTCGCGACTCGGACGTATTATGCCAGACTGTGATCAAGTAGGTACTGTTGGTGACGAAGGAGACGGTTATTTCAGAGCCGAGGGTTTTCCGACAGACCAGGCTCAGGAGGAGCCGTGGAATCCAAAGTTGAACCTTAATCTGTAGAACCCACCCCTTTATTAATTTAAGGTTGGATCTGTAAGATTAATTTCTCAAACCATACTAAGTATTTTGTAATGGGTTGCACTTCACGTTTTCCAACGTGTACTCTGATGGAAACTCTTTTTATTAAATTAATCATAATTAGTTGTCTTAATTAATGCTTCCGAAAATCGAGGCGTTACAAAGTTTTTTTTCTGAACACTCAGTGCGCCAGCCTCTCTATTCTAACTTTATTCAATTTCAACAAGTACTACTTACGTAGTGCTCGAGATGCATGTTCTGGACTACGTGGCCGTACCCGCTAGCTCTGAAATTTTCTCCTAATTTGGAGTAGGTGGGGTTTCCATGCATGCATTATGTGCAAGTGAACACCTTCTCTTTGTCTTCTAATTTAAAGTGCTGATTTGACTAATTCCGGAGTATCAGGTTTCAAGAAATAATCTACTCCAGTATATAATCATGTCCCAGTTGTGGATCAAGCTCAGATAGACATCCCTCCTTTCCTTTTCTTTTTTCACGAGATTTTTGTAAGACTCTTCCAACCATGTTCCCTGTAGCGCTGCTCCGGTCCTTCCGACAAGACAATTCCAGGTAATTAATTGCTGCATGCTCCAAATTAAACAAAATTTATTAGTAGTATTTCTCTTCCCTTCTCTTGTTAATTTTTCTTCTAATCATCTAGAAAATTTCATAAAATTGTAAGAAGTTAAAAATTAAAATAAAAACATATGATGTCTCTTGCCAAATATCACCACTTTATGAACCCATAAAGATTTATACTTTTTCGCTCTTTGTTCTTTCTTTCTTTCTCACCATTTCTCATCTCTTTAGTTATTTCGCCAACTTGTTACCTGTTTCACTGACTTTTTCTGGGCTTTTTAATTAGATGATGTATGCGAGGAAAATAATTTGTCTTAAAACATGTGAAAAGCCCAAAAATACCCTTAGTGGAATGACGCCTTCTTATCATTGAAAAGGACTCTTTCTCACTTGGTGTCAATTTCAAAAGACCCTTTTTGTTCGAGATGAAACAAGGACTCTCACATTGAGTCAAACTTTTGATCGTTTGAAATTTATGTACAAAATGCCTTTATTTGTACATAAATTTCAAACGATCAAAAGTTTGACTCAATTTGGATGGTTTTTGAGTTATGGAAATAGTAGTAGCAGGATGTCATTTTGGTGAAGTTGTTTCTATGTCATTTTGGTGAAGTTGTTTCCCTTGCACGACTGTTCTCTCCCTACCTCCCTAGTGAGTTTTTATTAAAATCTGTGGACTGGATCGTGAGTCATGGTTTTCTAGTTTTCAATCTGTGTCCGGACCATTAATCCACGGACTCAATCCAAAACCTACGATCCGGTTTGGTTCGGATTTACGGTTCATAGGGTTTTTTTTTACAGCCCTAGTCATTGAAAATAGTAGTAGCAGCTTGTCATTTTGGTGAAGTTGATTCTATAAAAACTTTGAAATCAAATCCATTTCAGCCTAACATGAATTACTAGAATATTACTACTTAAAAGCCAAAAATTTGTCATGTCCAAATCTTAATGCCCTTCCGTTTACTTTTATCTTATAAATTCTGGTTTTAAATCTAGGGGCAGCTTTGAAAGCTCCCCTCCCCTGCCTGGCTGTTCTCTCCCTCCCTCCCTCCATAGTGAGAGTTTTTATCTCCTTCATTGTGAGAATTTGTATCTCCTTAATTCATTGTGAAATCCTTTTTCCGTTTTTTTTCCCTCCATTCCCCGTTAGATGCGTATTTCTTTATCGTTAACTGGCTCTATTGATCGAACTTCACGTGTCGGTTCTGTTTTACGGTTTGTGTTTTTGTCTTGATAAATTAGTTATCCTATTTTGATGTAATCGGTCTATTTCTGTTGGCTGGGTTGCTCATTGGATCCCTTTTGTAATCGCGTTGGGCTTTATGAATAATATGATTGTGATTGACTTGTAAAAAAAAAAAAAATTAATTTAACAGGAAGAAGAAAAGCCAAGTCCATGTGGAAACAGAACGGACCGACCTGCACCAAATCCGATCCTCCGTTCCGTTCAAAAGGGATCCGCTGCAGCATCTTCAACAAACAACAACCGACTTCTCTTTGCCACTCCAAACCACCAGGTGATCGAGCCTAGCTAAATGCGTTTAATAATGAGACTAACAATTAATTATACTGTAATTATTTTATGTAAATAACACGGACGATAGTAGCTTAGATGGATTACAAGCCATCAAAGGAAAGACCGAGAGGCTGATGAACCAGACAACCGCTTACCTCTAGTGTTAAAGTTGCTTTAGTATTATAGTAGTAGTTATTCTAAAAAATGTCATATTTATATGATTTCACTCGCCTTATGTATGTATCTACAAAAAAAAAAAATTGAGAAGTTCGAAATAGTAAAAAGTGACCAATAATTTGAAACGGAAAGCGTAGTAGTTATTCTAAAAAACATCAAAATCATATAAATTTGCCCGTCCAAAATGTCTTACGAAAACTCAACACCCCTCCATCTAAGTTTAGTTTATCTTGAAACATTCAATAGTCATCCTTACAAGAGTGTATGCATTTGTATTTTGTAATGAAAAAGTTAAGACTATGATTAATGTTTTACCTTTTCGAAATGGATAAGGATGCAATAGATTATGCAACTACGGAAAAAAAAAAATTCTGATCAAAAACTTTGTGCGGGTTTTTTTTTCCAGAAAAACCCGCACAAATCTTTTTTTTTTTTTGAACTGGAAAAAATTTGTGCGGGTTGAACAAGAATATTTGACTCTGTATTGGCATAAATTGATACTCTGCTTTCATAAGTGGTAAAAAGAAAATTTAAAGTGCCCACAAAACGTTGCAATCATGTGCCCCTCCGTGTAAACCACATTCATTCTCTTTCTATACGGACACGATTAATGCGGGTAGAGATGTAGGGTCGCCCGGATTTATTTTTATTTTTTAATCATCAATCTAAAGTTCTAAACCATTTACCCTAAACCTTTGTAGCCTGGCCCTTTTTGCTCTAACTTTTTTGCCACTTTTTGATGTGATTTTTTTCAGTCGTTTTCTCTCAACTATTATTATATTGAATAAATAAATAAAAATAAAAAATTTATTTAAGATGATGAAAAAATCCAAAAGATTGACTTTTTAAATAATACTACTACTTTCTTTTGTGTCTTTTTTGTTGTCAACCCTCTCATTGTGAATAAGGGGCGTAAACAAGTCGAGCCGAGCTTTGTAAATGATCAAGACCTTAATGAACCGAGCTTTTGTGAGCCGAGTTGAGCTCGGTTCATTTGCAGCTTAGGTGTGATGTAACCAAAATTTAAGAATTAAGAGAATAAAAAATTACCAAAAAAAAGAGTTTTCAATGCCTAGCGGGTACCCGCGTGCTCACATCCGGCCGTCCATTTCGGTTTTGGACAGTCCATATTCAAAGAGAGAAAAGGGAGAAAGAAAGGGAAGAGAGAGTAGGAGAGAGACAGAGTTTCGATCTAAGCCATACAATATACTTTTGAATGACACGGATGCAGAGTTCGGGTAGCACGTGAGAGGGGATTGTCTCTCTCTATACAGCTGCTGTCTCTCTGACAAATATTCATTGCGAGCAATAATTAAAGGGAAATGATTTCCACACCCCCATTTATCCCCACACGCTCCCTTTTGTCTTTATTCAACCTGAAATTACCAAATTACCATTACTTCAAGAGTCACCTTTTTCATATGAAGGGCAATTTGATAATTTCAGGTTGAATAAAGACAAAAAGAAAATATGTGGGGATAAAAGGGGGTGTGGAAATCATTTCTCTAATTAAAAGAGAGCTTTATGGTTACTTGCATACTACCAGTAGTCGTGGAGTGGAGGTGCGGAATAAACAAATAATAGGTCACGCATTGACTAAATATTTTTCTTTGTAGTACTATTTTTACTCCATTATTTTTACTACTCCCTCACTGCTCGCTACTCGTGCAGAACGGCCAGATCCCTCAAGCCCAAGAAAATGTCGACCAGGGTCTCAAACTTCTCCGATCTGATCCAACGCGTCACCGCCAATTGCTTCCTCCACCCCCTCTCCGCCAGCCGCCACCACCCCGACCAAATCTCCGACACCGACTCCTCCTCCGCAGATGGCGAAAAATACAAGACCGAATCCGAATCTGAAGAAGAAGAAGAAGAACAATTACACGGAGGAGAGCTCTCTGGTGGGCTTAGTAGGACTTGGAAAAACGGGGAGAAAACGAAGCGGCCGGATGATCGTAGTGAGGTGATGATCATGGAGATGGTGATGCTGATGGGGGAGGTGTTCGAGGCGGTGTCGGCTGCGAAGAGGGCGTACGTTAAAATGCAGTGTGCGCAGAGTCCTTGGGATCCGGAGAGGGTTAGAGCGGCGGACGCCGCGGTGGTGGCGGAGCTGCGGCGGTTGGGGGTTTTGAGGGAGAGGTTTAGGAGGAGTTGTATCGCGGGGAGGGAGTTGGTTGGGAGTGGTGGTGGTAGTGGGAGAAGGGGGAGGGTGGGGATACAAGGAGCACTGACGGTGAGGGAGGTGGTGGCGCCGTATGAGGCGGCGGTGGAGCAGCTGAAAGGGGAGGTGAGGGTTAAGGAGAGGGAGATTGAGAGTTTGAGGGAGAAGCTGAAGACGGCCGCTAGTATTAACGGTGGCGGAAAGAAGGGGAGATCGTCGAGTCAGTCGAAGAGAAAAGTCAGTTGCAGTAGTCAAGCTCTTCATGGTACTCTCTCTCTCTCTTTCTCTAGACTGTACTACCGTCTGTCATTGCAGGGCCGGCCTGAGATTCTCGGGGCCTAAAACGAACTGGGGGAAAAAATATTCTTGTTTGAGAGAGAAAAGAGAGGTATCAGGACTTGAATGAATCCGGGGTGCTTTGCACTGTGTTGTGCACCCCTCGGCCGTCCGATCGTGTTTTTAGACAGCCTAGATGTGTTTTGATTTTTTTACCGGTAAAAATAAATCAAAATTAAATTATAATTGTCGAATGCATCCGAGCAGTCCAAAACACGATCGGACGGTCGAGGGGTGCACAACACCCCACTTGAACCATGTATCTATTGGATAGTAAAACTAAACATTTCTGTTGGGCTTGCTAGATAATTTGTTGTATAAGTGTTATAGTAAGTATTATTACATATCTAGCTACACTTCTTCGGCCCTAATTTTGGGTAATTCGGGGGGCTTGAGTCGCCCGTATCGTGCGCCTTTGCTCAGGGCTGGCCCTATGTCTTCGTGCAAATGGTCAACCAAGAAGGAAGGGTCTTCTGGTCATTTAGCATCTAACCACCGTTTGTTTTTTGTTATCAACAGTTTCGCCGGCGCCGGAGCTATTCGAGACCACAATGGCTACAGTAATCGAAGCATCCAAGTCCTTCACAGCCCTCCTCCTCTCCCTCATGCGCTCCGCCCACTGGGACATTACCGCCGCCGTCCGCTCCATCGAATCCGCCACCACACCCTCCGCCGCCGCCGACCCAAACACCACCACCTCCTCCCTCCCCGGCCCCAACCACGCCAAGTACGCCCTCGAGTCGTACATCAGCCGCAAGATCTTCCAAGGGTTCGACCACGAGACCTTCTACATGGACGGGTCTCTCTCCTCCCTCCTCCACCCAGACCAGTTCAGGCAAGACTGCTTCACCCAATTTAAGGACATGAAATCGATGGACCCAATTGAGCTGCTGGGCATCCTGCCCACCTGTCACTTCGGCAAATTCTGCTCCAAAAAGTACTTATCGATTGTTCATCCGAAGATGGAGGAGTCTTTGTTTGGGGATTTGGAGCAGAGGCGGCAGGTGGTGGGCGGGACCCACCCGAGGAGCCAGTTTTACGGCGAGTTTACGCGGCTGGCGAAGGCGGTTTGGCTGTTGCATCTGCTGGCATTTGCGCTTGACCCGCCGCCGAGTCACTTCGAGGCGAGTGCTGGGGTTGAGTTCAACTCGGAGTACATGGAGAGTGTGGTGAGGGTTTCGAAAGGAGGAGGAGGAGGGGGTGTGGGGCAGGTGGTCGGGTTCGGGTTGAGCCCCGGGTTTAAGCTTGGGAATAATATTGGGTCGGTTATTAAGGCTAGGGTTTATCTTGTGCCCAGGAAGTGAGTCGGGTCGGGTGGTTGTTTTGGAGATTTTAACGGTGGGGTCACGTGGGTGGGTGTATTGATAATTGTACTCGAGAGGTGTGAGACATGTGACTATGTACCATGCTGTTCATCGGATATAAAATAATTTAGAACTTGGTTTTTGCCTATTGAATGATTGTGCCTTTTTCCTCGGATGGTAGTAATTTTGTTTCATATCGAGAATCTTAATCGTTTTATCTTTTCTAGATTCATTTTTTAGGAGACCATGTAAAAATTGAGATCAATCTAATATCTGTGGGCATTGGATATAAAAATTTGATCAACTCAACTCTGGACAGAATGAATGATTTCGATTATAGAATTAAGATGCGGAATGAGTATACCCACGCCGACTCCTATGGTGAATAAAACGAGAGTAGACAAAATTGCTCTCCTTTGGGGTTGTTCTTGATTGTTAGGTTTAGGGGCCAGTTTGGGTGCTCTTTTTTTTTTGTATTTTTCGTTTTCGAAATTTTGTCTTATTGACTGTTTGGCTTTGTTCTAAAATTAAGTTGACTAGTCGGCACCTAGGCTCTAGGTTAGGATCCAACGCCTGACTTAAAATCCATCTAGGCAGCCGATTAGTCGGCTACTTCTTCCGCGGACTAGCGCCTAGCAATTTTTGATGTTTGGAAGTCAATTCTATAATCAATTGTCAAAGAACCAACATAAAAAATGAAAACTATACTGTAGTTCTCTAAAAGAGCTTATTGAACTACTATTGTGCAAAATTTTATTCCTCACATAATCATTCGAACACTTTTTCTATATAGTTCAAAAAATTTACAACTTACAAAATATAGTTTGGAATTTAAGAAATAATTAACTCTCAAACATCCCTTTATTTATTTCCTTCCTTTGTGTTTCCATTTTTCTTCTTGAGCTATCAACAAGCAAAGTGTTTGAATGATACTAAAATGACTGCTGAGTAATGCTATGCTTGAGAAATTCACAATTTAACATAACCTTGTTCTTATTTTCCTAGTCCAACAGTAAAATTCACACGAAACAAATAACTCCAACGCGTTCACCTTGACAAGCCCGAATATTAAGCGACCGCAAATAACCGCTCACAAAAACTAGAAGAAGAAAGACTAAAAAGAATGGCCATCCATCATTTATTACATTCATTTGTCTAATTTTTTTTTTTTTGAAAACGTCAAGTCAATATATAAACGTCATCCGGCAACGATTACATCAAAAGACAGGAATGAAACCAAAACCACTAACAAATGAAATGAGCACGCCAAATTAAGTACCACATCCATCTAAGAACAAATGTTTACTGTTTTTCGTACTCTGCTATTTTGTTCATAGGTTGAATTTGAGAAAACTACAATCCTCATTACCAACTACAACAGTTCAAAACTTCAAACTCGCAAAATTTGTTACACTATCCCATCCGGGAATGTGAAAATAGAAGCAACAAAACAAAATCACAAAACCGGAAATTTGCACCTGTTTTCACCCAACTCAAACCCTCGCAATGTCTCTGCAATATATTCTGCTTTACGGGTTGATCAAAGAATCATTGTGAGGAGATCTGTCAGCAGCTGGATGTAAGGGAGAAAGAAAGAGGCTTCATATGGAAGGAACTAACTGAAAGGGAAGATGAAGGAGAAAAATAACTGAAGAGTTTGATCATGACATCCTCCAATCATCACCAGCGTACACCGCTTGATCACCAAGCTCTTCTTCAATTCTTAGCAACTGCAACAAGCTTCGGCCATCAGTTAAATGTCTTCCTTTCGAATTTTCATTTTAACAAACAAAATAACTCACTGCCGGCTGGTAATAATAAAAATCAATAAGCAGGGTTTCAATTATGTTTCTTTTCCATTTTTTCGGGGTTAAGACCAACATTTTATTTTATTACTGAGCAGTAATTCTGCAACTAGATTGGATAGGGCTACCAGAAAGCATTGATCCAATGCAAGTATCAATTCCAATAAAAACAAATATGCAAGTATCACTTTAACCAAGCCGGTAGCTGCATAGCGAGAACATTTTCTAACAGCAACAACACGACATCTTTGTTTGTTCATTTTTTGCTTTCAAGTAAGTCTACTTTTAGCATAACTGAAACCTCCCCATGGTCTGATAATAAACTGAATCAATCTGGAAAACTGCATGGGAAATAATAAGTAGCAGAAACTTTGCAGGGAAAGGAAAAAAACTACTGCCAGAAAAATTCAGGCCTTCGCATTAGCCAAATTTAACTTATATCAACCAGGAAAATTGCATAGGAGAAAAGTTCTAATGCATGAAAGAGGAGTAAACCTGGTTATACTTTGCTAGCCGCTCCCCTCGGCAAGGAGCTCCCGCTTTGATCTGACCCGTTGAAAGCCCAACTGACAAGTCTGCAATGAAAGAATCATCGGTTTCCCCACATCTATGAGAGATCACCACTCCCCAGTGTTCATCCTTCGCCAGCTTCACTACTTCAATGGCCTCAGTCACTGTCCCTATTTGATTCACCTGAATTTGCCAAAAGTACAATCCAAATTTACCAAAGAGAGAGTTCTGTTCAGTGTCTCCCAACCCAATCCTGGGGAATTTTACACTATCAACTTTAGATACTACTCCATCCGTCCCTCAAGGGAATATGAACTTAATGCAACCGATTAAAAAAATTGAATTTAAAGCACTAAAATTCAAATCAAAAGGCATTGATTTGAATATTGCCCCTTCCTTTCCTCCCCCTCCTAGTGGTATCCAATATCCATAGTAATCTGTAAGCCATTGTTTTGTATAGCTAAAAAGTTTATCTTTAACTTTTCAAATACGACGTATATTTTGGGACATCCCACAACGAAAAGATGGCCGGACAAAAAGGTAACAAAGGGTATTAGAATATTGGTCACAGACTCGGCTAGAATGTTTAGCTTTGACATTTAAAATATGACATCCATATTTTATTATTCTTGATGATACTGCTTACTCATGCCCAGTTATTCTGGCAAACAACTGACGAAGTCTTCATGGGGAGTTATAACTTATAAGCAAAGCATAACAAGCGAAAGAGATAAAACTGATCCAATAATCTCTTTCTTTTTCTTCTTTCACTGGGACTGGTCCATCCAGACTTCCATGAAATGATCAGATTCTGGACATAAACCAGTCACCTTAAGTAAAATTTCTTTTTTTTGAACTGATAAGTATAATTTCTCACCCCATTCTTTCATCACCATCCAATGAGTGAATTATTATGCGTTTCATGAATGCCTTTTTGTGGTCCCACGTCAGGGCCAAAAGGTAGTCCCACGGCAGGACTAAAAGGATGTTTTGTGTCGATAATTTGGATGTTTGGAAAAGAGGAAACCCGGGTAAAATAGGGTCAAGATTGCTATAGGTCTTCCTTGACAATACTTTCAGTCCAGTTGCTTGCTCTTAAAGAATGCGATGGATTTGAATAACAGGACGGTAAATGATTGGTGAAAACAAGTGTTTTTACCCATGAGAATACGAGAATCTATTTACAACGCAAGCCACAGAAAGTCCACTACAGTTCAGCAGGATACCTTGAGAAGAAGAGCATTGCAAGCAGACTCCTGAATTGCTTTCTCAATACGTTTTGGATTAGACATCAATAAATCATCCCCGACAACCTGGAATAGTAGACTTTATCTTCATTAATTGTGGACAAATATAACAGAAATGTGAACAGAAAACACACAAACACAAAAAGAAGCATCTGGGGCATCCAGGAACCAACAAACTTTGGGAATATGGATGTGTTCAGATGCTATGCTAAAGTTTGGATGCATGTAGACATGTAGTCAACTCGATTAACTGAACGTAACCAACCAATCTTCAAATTTATACTTCAGTGAGTTTGTTAAGTGCAATTTGAACAACTAATAGGCTGTAAATATTCCGGCATTTTTCACTACTCCATCGCTAAGCTTTTAAGTGCAACTGTAGAACAAATACAGAGAAATTACAACAAAAGTAACCCCATAGCCACCAAATGAGGTGAATGGAACTAGCCACAAAATGCTTCTATTGCAGAACTGGGCGCTGACAGTAGCTTCATATATAGCAACCATACTTCAAAACATGCTAAATATGGATATGGACAAACCTGGCAAACTCCAAGACCAGAAAAATATTTGACATGTTCCCAGTCCTCCTTGTCAAACGGATCCTCAATAGATACAACCGGGTAGTCTATAACCCCCAAAAGGTACAAAAAAGGAAAAGGAAGAAGCATCATTATCACGGGTATATCACATGATCATGCATATACCATAATGTTATGATAAGCCATAAATGATATCCATGCAGAAGGTGATGTACCTGTACAAAGTTCTTTGTACAACTCAATCATATCTTCTACTGACTTGAAGTTTTGCCCCGATTTGTTTGGTGATTTATAATCTAGATCGTACTTCGTACCTATATCAGGGAAATGATCAGAAGAAAAGGATTTGTCTGCATCTTATAGGCTAAGAGAAAACAAGCTAGCAGCTAAACACAACCTAAAAAATTCCCTATGTATACATAATTACATGCAGCTAGAGCAAGGACGAAAGCTTCTCTTTCCTATTTAACTGGAGGAAAATGCTAGACGGGACACAACACAACAATACCTATGCAGAAATCAGTAGCAGATACATCAATCCCTATCTTTATTTTCTCACTATACCCTGTTCTGCTGATCGCCTCCTTCACAAGATCCAAGCCTTCTCTAAAGCTGCAAATGCAGAGGAGCAAGATCACAAACTGAATGCAGAAGAAAGAAAGGTCAAAATATGAAGAAAAAACTTGCCCGGAAATGTTTGGAGCAAAACCACCATCTTCGCCAACATTACACCCATGTGCACCATATTTTTCCGTAATGACAGCCTGCCCTTTTCCCCAATAAAATGACAAAAACAAATGAGCCAAAAGCGTGGGCCATGGCAAGAGACATAAGCATCTAGTTACAGATTTTAAAAAAATCTAAAAATGACGAGTAGAGCAACATGTATGCATAAACAATGATTCGATGAAACTGGACAGTATGTTGGCAATTTGCAACTATTTACCATGTTAACGAGCAAGAATGACCATTTGGAATTAACGACTGCTAGTCTACAACCATAAATAAAGTCTACCATCATCAATGTGGGTTAACAGTAGGAAGGTTAGACAAATGACGATTCAAATTAATAAGTGGCAAAAGTTGCCAATGTTCATCAATGTGAAGGTAGCCACTTCAAATTTGCTTCTTAGGCCATGCGTCTGTGCATGCCCACCTACAGCCCAATGTATGCACTAAAGCAACCTAACAAATTCTGAGGTTGAGGAAATGGAATGTGCATGGACATACAC
Source organism: Gaultheria prostrata (assembly GCA_036023075.1). Classification (NCBI taxonomy): domain Eukaryota; kingdom Viridiplantae; phylum Streptophyta; class Magnoliopsida; order Ericales; family Ericaceae; genus Gaultheria; species Gaultheria prostrata. The sequence continues at coordinate 16,541 of JAXBDA010004252.1, read as the reverse complement.
ATGAAAAATCCAAAAGAGTACAAAAATCAAAATGCGACTGTAACTGCCCCGTGGAGAAAGCTTTTTCATGAACATTAGGGATCGGAAATTTCTCCCAACGACTCATAGACTTGTAGGCTATAGCTATCACTTTCCCGTAAAACTATTGTCCTGTTTGAGAAAATTTAGTACCATTAATTCTGAAATTGCACAATCGAGAATGGTCTTCTCACTTTGAATAGAAGAGAGATGCTTCGCACTAGGGGTGCAAACGATCCGACCCGAGTCGAGCTTTGACATGTTCAGGCCATAGAAACTTTTATTCTTGACTGGAGCTCGGCTCGAAGTAGCTCGGTACTACCCCCCAGACATGAGAGAGGAGTAGAAAGTGGGGTCTGCTTATTTTATAGGCTCCCTTCTATACAATTTTTTCCGTTTACCCGATGTGGGACTGCTGCTAAAACTTTGTATAGGCTTTCCTCGTAAGCCTTTCCTTTGCTATTACTACTCCTCACTAGTCTCACATCGACAAAAAGGAATCCCACTATCCATTCAGTAAGGATAAATCCTTCCACACCCCTCACACCTCTAACGCGAAAGCAATCCAAGTGGACACTTGGCAGTTGTACCATGCGATTAATCAGAGTCATACATCTGTGTAAACCAACACTAATAAATAAAATTTTGAACAGTTGAGTAAATGGCCTGGCTCGCGAGCTACACTCGAGCCGAGCTGTAAGGAGCTCGTGCTTGGCTCGTTTTGAAACGAGCTGAAGAATGCAGCTCGAGCTTGTTTGTTTATGGTTCGAGTCGAGTTCGAACGAGCCATTTTCGAGCCGAGCTCCGAGCCACTCGTGGCTCATTTACAGCCCTACTTAGCACCAAAGCAATAACAACCAAAGCACTATGAGAACCACTAAGCTAATATCAAATTCCAAAGATGTCTTATCTCAAAGTGAAGGAAGTTACCTTCAAGTGATGGTATGTCTCAGATCCCATTTGCATTGCTTCCTCAAATCTTCTCGCTCCAACAGGAAGAATAGTAATATCCTGAAAATATTTCAACAAGCAATCCAATTTGAGAATGCGACGTGGGAAACAATGTCACTAAGCATAAATGCATAGAAGACGAAGGTACACCGTACAACTGGAGCATTCACATAACTATACGTGTACGGAGAGGCGGAGATGAAAATGCAACACCAAATTATATTTATATATACAATAATTTTGCCGATCAAAATATATATATATATATATATATATACAATGTGCCAATGGCTATTTTACACCTGATGTGGTACCAAAATCTTCTCTCATCGCACAATCCTTGATGCGAACTGATCTTTAGAAGTTGGAGAACAGGAGAATGAAAACAAATGTAAAAGTCAGAAGAACAGAAACATCAGCCTGAGAATAAACCAAATATAGGTCCTCAACTATATTGGTTTTGGTAAACCAACTCCATAGCCATGTGGTCTGGCACCATGGCATCAAATGCATTCACAAGAATATGCCATACAATAGTTTAGTCTTCAAATTCGCCGATTCAAAGATCTTGTCTTAGTGAACATAACTAGGAAATTTGAGCCTCCACAAGGGACTTTCAGTAGCAAACAATGGACAATCCCTGCCACATGGATGGTGGTTCTGTTGTGTGAGGCTTTATTCTGTTATATTTTCCCGCAAGAAGGCTATTTCCTGTAATCTGGAACATTTGGCAGAGAAGTACATACTAGTTTTCTCTCTTTCCCTCACAAAAGTTGTTATTCTACCTCTCTTCTTCTCTTCCATTCTGTTTCTTATAATCAGTATACAACAAATGGATCGGCCTCCTCATGCACAAGAAAAATTCTCATCAGAAACATGTTTTTTACTCACTATACGGGTCAATACCAGGACCCAAAGCGGATCAACATTGATCTTTGATCTACATAGGAGACCAAAGCCTGAACTTGGCAAAGATCCAGGCATTTTATATGGAAAGGCCAATTAGCCTGCAAGTAATAAATGACTCTTACGGCAACTAAAATGTCTGCACATGGATTGACACCCCATCATAAGAAAGGAATTAGACAGTTATTAATGCAGTTTGAATACTACATAGCAGCATTTAGGAACCTGAATACTATATTGCAAAAATGGTCATTCAATAACATCACTATCGCCGACCAAGCCATTTACTCAAGTAGTAACCCAATCACAGGCTTGATTCTCTCTTCTGAAAAAAGTATCTCTCCTCGCAGAAGCTTCAATGAGAGGTCTCCCACCTAAAGTTTCAGAAAAGTGATCTTGGTACTCTTGCAATGTCCCTTATTCCCTCGTTCGTGTCCCCAATCTCCAGGTGGGCTTAGATCTTCCACTGCTTTCAACATCATCTAGTGGCAGAGACAGAATTTAGCTCAATGGGGCCAGCCAGGAACGATGCCAAACTTACATATTTGGGTTACCCTCAGTTTGGCTGATCATTTTATTATTATTTTCAAGCTCATTATTTGTAAAATTGCAATATATTGTCATTTGAATGCTATAGGATCAATTTTGCAAGGTAATTTACGTGCAAGAGGGGGCTATAGAGGGCCAGAGCTTTGCAGAGAAAAGAAGAATTTTCGATGATTTGGGGAGATGGGAGGCGGCTGCCCAGTATGGGCCTTCAATGGCTTGTCGACTGCATCAGTCAATCAAATGGCCACAGTAGAAATCCCACTGCTCAAGAACAAAACATCCATGTAAGCATCTACATTTTTTTTATCAAATGTAAGCATCTACATCAGTCTCGCCAAATCCCACTTGTAGTCATTCCACTCCCAAACACTAGGTCAATCCACCTCTTGAATAGGATCCTAATTCTCAGCCAAATGCTAACACCTATAGGTCCCAGATTCTCATGAGTAATTACTACTAAATAACTGCCACTAGCAAGAGATGATCAGTAGAACATTATGCAAAAGAAGATCTGGTGCACTGGTTAACATAGAGCAAAAATCACATATACTAGTAACATAAAGAATTAAGTCCAACCTGAATAGCCAGAGTGTTTCCAGCATGTTTTCCACCACTTATCAGACAGAACGCAGGGACAGGAAGAATCATGCTGGTTCTACCAGAGAGATCAGCAATGTGTTTGTAAAGTGGGACCTGAGGACAAAAATTTAATAACAAATTATCAAACACAATACAAAAATTAACCAAAAAAAAAAGGACATAGTATCCAAAATCAGCTTCAATAAGGAAAGCACGTCAGTAGATTGTTAAGCTAAACAAATATTCATGCCTCCTTTTCAGCAGCTCCAGCTTTGCAAGCAGCAATTGACACGGCCAGAATTGCATTTGCACCAAGTTCACCCTGCAGAATAGAAGAAAGATAAAGCAAACTGACAGAAAATATAAAGAGAATTGGGGCATTTCAACTTTTAAGGATTAGGAAGAAAAAATAATTCGAATCCTTGAAGGTGGTTTTTGGACAACTTGAAGAAAAACAAAACGGTGGAACCAAGACAAATCTGCCAAGTGCTCAAAACACAACAAAAGAAAGCATGTTTATTAAGGATGATGTGCTTAAAATTTAGACGTCTATGCCACCAAAGCTAGCCTGAGATGAATGGGAGGAAAAACAGTTTTTTTTTACGAACCAACCAACTGATAGAAAACAATCCACTACTTCTAGTACCTGGTTTGTATTTATACCTAAAAGTTAAAGTAATGGTTCCATATTGCTCACTAAGACTGCCTAGCGAAAATGTTTTTGTTGTTGTAGTAAATGTCCTCTGATATATTTGGCGAATAGAACTACAATGGACATTAAAATGAGAATAAGAACAACTTTGGGAAACAAATCAACATCTTACAATCAACCTAGGTTGATGCCATCCAAAATGAGCTCAATTAAAAGGAAGGTAATTCTATTATCAAGAACCGGACAACTGAAAGCAAAAGAATCACACTAGCCTCAAAGTCAGCAGGATGACGTATGTGGTTTTTGAAACTTTCAAAGAGCAATTTGTGTAATATCGAATGTTATAGGTGTTTCGGAACTTTCAGAATCACTGCACATTCCAACACATTGCGGTAAGAAGATAACCCAACTCATTACTCGTATTTTGTCACCATTAGAGATTCACATTCCAACTTATTTTCCAAATTGTACGCAAAAATGGCACAACATATGAACCGTCTAATGACAACAGACTATTTAGAGAGAGCACAAGGGAAAGATACCTTTTTCTCCGTCTTGTCCAAGTCTATCATTGCCTGATCAATTTGTGACTGAAGAGTCGGATCCATACCAACCAAAGCTTCCGATATTCTCTCATTTATATTCTTAACAGCTCTTTGCACGCTATTTCCAAGATACATTCCCTTGTCTCCATCACGTAATTCAAGGGCTTCATACCTGGAGTCCAAAAATAAGAATTTGTGACATAGTTTTTGTCATAAAGAAAGGGTAATTATATTATAGGACCTCTTTTTTAAACACAAACAAGCAAAAATAAGTAAGGGACGAGACATCATTATAGTGACTTGATTAATATGCATGTGTAGAACTCAACAAAATGACGAAGTATACAATTCTGACGAATAAGTCCATATGACATTGTTGTAACTCGAAATCCTTATGAGATTCTTGTAACTAGAGTTACGAAGGACACAAGCGTCTAAATCTTTACACAATTAGGCGCCACGTAGACAGTCTTCTAGCGGTATTACCGGAATACACAAGATCCTTCAGATTCTCAAACCATTGCTAACCCAGCGGTACGAGGTAAATTCAACATGTGGGATAAAGCCATCTATAATACTCCCTCTGTCCCTTTTTAAATGTGTACTTTGGGAAACGTGTATTTTTTAGGACGTAAGAAAATGCATTTCTACTCAAAAAATTTGAAATTTTTTTGCACCAAATTTTGGTGTAAAGAGAGACATAAAATTGTATAGAAAAATACATTTTTTAGGGGTTTGAAAATGCACGTATTCCCATAGTAGACATTTAAAAAGGGACGGAGGGAGTAGTTAGATAGAGACAGGGCCAGCCCAAGGGTAAACCCAGCAAGCCCCTGGACTTGGGCGACCCCGGGCTGGGGCCACAAAAAAATTATTACTGTGAAGCCAACAAAAAAAAAATTATAACAAGAGGACCAGCCCAAAGTTTGAGCCCATCCCAGCGTTCTGTGATTTAATGGACTCACCCTCTTTCCTTATTAAGTGTTCTGCATTGCTCTCATGTGTAAGAGTCCGATGTGGGACTAGAGAAGAGAGAAATACGATCGCATTGTGTTGATTACTCCCACATCAACAAACAACATGTTAAGAGGCATTCTATCTTTCTATAAAGCTTCTTAGTGGAACCATGATTACAACATGTTCATATCTGGGACATTCATGACTACAACCTTGATAACTGTCAATGGCCAATATATTTACACATAATCAAATAAAAAAGAATTTACATGTGTTATAAGAACTCACTACTCAGCTCGCGAGCTATCCCGAACCGAGCTTTGGAAAACTCAGGATTGGCTTGTTTAGAAAATGAGCCAAAAGTCCAAGCTCGAGCTCATTTATTTACATCACGAACCGAGCCAAGTCGAGCCGTTCTCAAGCTGAGTCTCGAGCTGCTCGTGAACGGAACCTTTGTTTGCAGCCCTAGGCTCAGTCCAACAATTAAATTAGAAGGAGGGCAACGAAGGGTTGGGGTTGGGCAAACCAAACATCGGGGCCAGCCCAGGATAGAGATCACTTCGTATCAAGGATTATCCTCTATCAACCTTATTTACAAATCAATGCACATGTTCAAGTGTACGCCCTATCAAATACAACAATGCAAAAGTTCAGAATTAGAATCTTCCACAAGGATTCAGTAATCACCTCTGATTTATAAGGGAAATGCTAAGATTCAGCTAATTTTGAGCCTAACCTATGTGTTTACCCTAAATTACGTAATTATGAAAGCAATGAACAGTAGGAACTGAATAAGCTCACATTAAAAGAGGAAATTGAGACGGCTTACATTCCAGAAGAGGCGCCACTAGGAGCAGCAGCACGGAACATGCCTTTATTGGTGTGAAGATCGACTTCAACTGTAGGAATACCTCTGCTGTCGAGGATTTGTCTGGCTTTGACCTTGGTGATCACCGAAGGCACTGCTTTCCTCATGTGATTTGACTGTCACATACAGAAGAAGTAGATACACATACACATGTTAAAATCTATACCTGATTGGAAGCTAAGACAAAGACGTGAAAATACGAGAGATTACGATGAATAGAACGGGATCGGGAGTTTTGGCCCTAACGGCGGCATTGACGGCGTCCTCGATTTTCCGGGAGAGCATGTGCTTGTCCAGATATTCTTGGACCGACATTTCTGTCGACAAGTATAAACACTTTTGCTTCGAATTTGGGCTCTGGGTTTTTCGTTTTCGCAGCGTGGGTTTGGGAGACGAAAATGAAGACGACGAAGCAGTATTGTGAAGAAGATTTTGTGTGATTGTTCTCTGGTGTTGGGAGAGTGTTTTCTACTCCTCTGAATCCTGGCCCGGGGAGCCTTTGGAATCGAGGAAAGGGAAAAAATTCGGGGTTATACTACGTGGCCGAGCCTCTATATATCGTACCCGAATATTGTATCTCGATTATTTAAAAGTATATTGAATTGTCCAAATCGAAATCTTCTCTTTCCTCCTCTCTCTCTCTCTCTCTTCCCTTTCTCTCTCCAAATCCGGACTATTCAAAACCGAAATGGACGGCCAGATATGTACGCACAGATATCACGTGGTACCCGCTTCACACTGAAAACTCATTCGAGGAAAGGGAATCGGGGATGTGGACTCATTAACCGATTTACGTTTTTTTAAAAACTTTATTAATTAAAATGCGCGTTTTTAACTTTATTCTCAAACTACGTGAGTGTTCATTATAAGAGTTATCTTAATATTCAGTTCATATTTAATTTAGAGTTTTTTTTTTTATGTCAAACGATAACAGATGGTATCATAATTCCGGGGAATTGAGAGATTACATGAAGAACGGAACTCATCCCTAGACAAGGAACGCAAAAGCCATGACGGCGGAGTATCTGGCCAAAGACTAGAACCCACACCAAAACGTGTTTGCAAAAAAAGCTTTCCGGAAACACGTGTTTGCGTTTTACGCTTTTATGGTGGTTTAAGATGAATTAAAATCCGACATAAAAAACGTTTTTACGAAACACGCTTTTTAAAAACGTTGTTAGTAACAACGCTTTTAAAAAACGTGCTTGGAAAACACGTTTTCCTCCTTATATGGGTGTCGGGTACGGCTTAAAACCCTTTTAAGCATTTTCCCCCAATTTAGAACTTCTTCATCCTCCTCCTATGCGACTAATTCCAGGTCAAACTCCACCGACACGGTCAACTGCTCCGGCCCTCCTCCAGCATCGCCGCCGCGGTCACTACTCTGGCGGCCAAGTTGACATTACTAAAAAGAAACAGAATACAGAGGGGTCTAGATGTAATGTAATCTCTACAAGTTGACATTACTAAAAAGAAACAGAGTACAGAGGGGTCTTTTCTTTGCCATTATAATTTTGTTTTGGCTTCATTTTATGAACAAGACAAAACAATTCAATTGCTTGCTTGGGATGGTCTATTTCACGAGAAAGTAGCCTAAAATGATCGCACAACTGTCAATTAAACATCCAAAAAATACACAATTTGGGATGCTCCAAGTTCATGTAGCTATTAGCAATCCTGTCAGCCATTTATACGCAACCAAACAAATTTAACCAGTGACTGTAAACATGAATTAGTAATATTTCTCACAGTTGAGCCCATACTAACGCCGTATATCTTACAAGGGTATTGCTTTAAATTTGTATACACATAAATACCAACCTTACGCAACCACAAATGCACTGGATGAACCTGAAAAATGGCGAATAGCGCTCAAAAGACCCTTTGAGGCACCAAAATGTTTTATTCTGTATACGCCAGAAGCAGCAGTCTCCGGAATTCTCCATTCTATGGTTGCATGACTTCGCGTACTCAGTTTAGATGGTCTGGACCACTTGAACCGGAGGCAGAAATCATCATCATCGTGAACTGGAACCCATGAGTCCTGTCCGTCGAGAATCTCAACCAGAGCATATGTGCCTTCTGTCAAGAGGTCATTTCTGGGGCAAGCTGACCAGAAAACAACAGTGACTGTGTCACCTCTCTTGAAGGTGGAGTTCTGAGGCACATCCGAGCTAACATCTCCGAAATTCACACCGGGAGGTGTCCCGTCCATAACAACTGGTCTTAGTAAACTTATTTGCTTGTCAAGGAGATCAGGGGGTTGTGGGCCTGGCTCGACAGTTTGACCGCTGATTAGAGCTGTTGCTAGCTTCTGGAACTCCTGAATGTAGGCAGCAAGTGTGTGGGGACCGAATAGTGTGGAGGCACCCTGAGAATTATGAGAGGTATGTTAAGCACTCCAAAAGAAAGAAAGAAAAAACCAAAGGTAACGAACTATCAATTGCAACAACCCTTCACTGTCCGTTTGGATGGAGGTTTATCACAGATGTGAGTCATGTGATAAGATTTTAGATTTGAGGAAGGATTTATGGAGGGAAATGAAAAATCAAGGGCAAGGAAAAACGAAGTGAAGAAGCTTCTTTTCTGTCATTTTCCTGCCCCTTGTAAATCGCTCACAAATACCCATCGCAAACATATTCTAAAATGCTAGGCACCCTCCTCTGTGGCAATAAAAGTAAGACATGTAGTACATGGGCAACTAATGTTTTAGTTTAATGACTTAACTATGGTTGGATACCTCAAAAAACTTTCCCAGCGTACAGAAGATTGAGAGTGGTTTCTATTCACTAACCTCATATCTTTGGACCTCGTACTCCTCAAAGGTAGTCACATACTGTGAATATGTGTTTGTCAACCCAGCTATCACAACATGAACATTGTTATCGAACTCTCCATTTCCTCCACTTGTGAGCACCGTTCTCACAGCATCTCGAAGACGTCTTCCAGCCATTGTTGTGAATTCTGTTGAGCACAAAGGTAAAGAATTTTCATGAGCCATGAAAAACCGTGTCAATCGTCAAATGACTTGATAACCAATGGGAAATGAGAATCGGGTTCTGCTCAAAATTAGGGAGGGCAGCACATCACAGAAGACTGGCTACCACAGCTTTAGGCTAGATGAGGTTGGGCGTGGCACTAGCCACTAGTTTAACCAAGCCACGCACATCAGGGAGGGAGGAAAACAAAACAAAGAATAAAGAGTTGCAGTTACTGATAAAATTGTGCAACCCCAATACTATCTCATTTTGCAGCCACTGCTCAGACACTGATCAAATTACTAGTACAGAAGTTCTTCAGAATCCTAAAGAGTTGCTTGAAGAATTTTAAAAATATCGAAACAATGAACAGCAACCTGAAACAAAACTACATATAAGATGTGACCTATTGATCAGAATAACCATATAGTTGAAGTAAATAACCAAAAAGAACTGCCGCAGTACACCTCAAACTCCATCCATGACCTAGTTCAAAGTATAGATATGACCATGACCAAAAGGGAGTATATCGAGTTGCTATTCATAATAAGTCCAAGTTGTGAACAAATAGTTGATTTGGCTTTAAATTACGGTTTTGTTTGTTCTTCTCTGTATCAGGCTCACCTAAGGCAGGCTCATGTAAGGTTCAAGGAAGGTCTGAGCATATTGGACTAAATTTTATCACTTGAAACGAAAGAAAGTGGAATTCAGGCCTAGCGAATGCCAGAACCTGACTCATTGAGCGATTTGTCCTTGCGGGCAGCCAGCCCAATTAGAACCTGGGAACCAGACACAAAGCGATTATCACCATATTGGTTGTAAATAAAAAATTAAAAAAAATCTAGGCAAGTGGAACCAACACGTGCTAATAAAGCCACTTCATGTTAATCAACTCATGGGAAAATGCAGTAGAGTTTCCTTTTTCATTTCAGTGGAGAAATTAAGACGAGAATATCTAAAATAGTATCAACCATTAAGGAAAAACGAAGGAAAAGCAAAGCAAGCCATACATACCTCCAGGTACGCTGAGAATGACTAGCTGCCCTATCCGGAGTATTTGAAGTGGAAGTATAGAAGGCTGTTACAAAATGAGACAAAAATAGATCCATTAGTAATTAAACACATCCAAATGGCAGTCTACAACAATTAGTAGACAGTGACGGAGGTCAGAGGTGCAGCAGTCATAACTATTACAAAAGGAGACTATGAATTTCTATTACCCCTTTGCCAAGAATAGAACAAATTATTTCCACGCGAATAACAGCGTTTAGACAGATTACACAACAGAAGACTTAATAATGTGAATAATCACAACCTTCATCAGCCATTCCCATTTTTTAGGAAATCCCTACTGTCGGCACATTTTGAGTTTTTCTGTCAGCCTTACTCTGCCCGGTGGTGAAGTGCCTTCAAACAGCACAATTATGCTTAAACTAGTGGCGTACTCAAGAGCGTCTTGCGTTTATATTAGGGAATTATAGTTGCTTACATTACAAAATTGGTATGCAATAGTTCCACACTCACCATCTGGAACCCTTAGATTTACGTTAAAATTGCTGAATGCTTTAAGATTCATATCCCACAGGCACTAGTACATTAAAGTCTAAGTACCGCAAACACTTATCATGTTGAAACCTTACAGTTACAAAACTCTATAATAGTTTTTCAAGTCCTGTGATGGTTGAAACTCACCGCCCACTCATATGGCATCTTCATTTCACCAGTATCAAGCAAAATAGGCTTTGGAGATTGACAATCTTCTTGTTCCTTCCCTGGTGTTTTAAGGAAATTGCGAACCAGCTTCCAAAAAGCATTTCCCTGTAGCGAAATTGACAAACATAAAACCACAACTTAGCAGGCAGGCGTTCCATCATGTGAGAACCTAGACTTATAATTCAGGGAAATCAAAGTACTGGAATTCGCTGCTACCTTGTCATCTCCTTGCTTAAAGTCAAAAGCTCCTGGTCCATCGGTGGTACCTGCAGCAAATGCAAATCCCATTGCAGCTGGGCAGGTTTTAACTACCTCATTACCTCCTCCCTGTTTAGGAACTGTAACTTCAAGCTTGGAGAGATCCACATAAGTGTGGCGATAGTCAACCTTCCCTTTTAGTTGTTCTGAGGCTTGAGTGAAAAGCTCCACAGCTTTTTGGAATTGCCTATCTCCAATTATACGAGTATTCTCAAATTCATCTGGGTGACTGCAGTGCAAGAGAACTGTTAATTTAATGGGAGGTCCACTTCAGAAAAATCTTTGCATATAGAGAGTAGAGGCACATACCCTGGTCCTCGGCCATAGCACAACTCATTCTTTCCACCACAAGTGCTGTGGTTGAATTCACAACGTAATCCAGTATCTATGCAGAATGCACCGAGCACATTTGGACTAACATCACCACAGTTTGACTGACAAAATGCAGACACAAATGTAGGCTTATCAGCCTGTCTGAGAGCACTTCTAACACGTCTTGCAACACTCATAAACCTGGTGGCTTGTTTACCGGGAGACGATTGGAAAGAAGCAGCAAGTTCTAGCAACTCATGGTCTGCATTAAAAATTCTCGAGTATGTAAGCAAAGTAGAGGAGGGATTTTTTTCTTCCCTTTCATCTCATTTAACAGGTGATATGATAGATATGTACTGGTAGAATAGAACATAAGGGGATGAGATACAAAATCCAGACCACTGAGATACAAATTCCAGACCAGATCATCATTCTAGGATGCACTTTCTACCTCTTCTGAGATTGTTACACTCTGGTGTACTTATTATAAGAGGGTTTTCTGGTAAGACAAAGTTGGGTTTACAAGAAGGAATCACAGGGTAATAAATCACATCCAAATACATCTATCAGAAACAGTCGAACATCCATAACTCATAATCGTATCAAAGAACTTAAGAAATGAGTGTATGCAACCAAAGCGATACTCAAATTATGTAACATTTAGGTGTCCAGAAGATATAAATACTTATCAAATAAGTTCATTGTTCAAGGGAAGCCATTAAAGCCACAGAGTACTTGAAGATTATGCATGCTGTTTACAGCTGTATTGATCACTTTTCGCATTTACTCTCTCTCGGTGAGAAGAACTTTAGCTTAATGGCTTATTTCTCAATAGAAGGTGACTTACACAGCTAAAGATGACATACAAACCTATATTTTGTTACTTTTTCCCCTGATGGGTGGTTTTGAAACAGTCTGAACTCTGCTTGAACATCAATGAACATCAAAAGATAAGACCAAATAACACCATACCAATTTTATGAAAAATAAAAAAAACTAAATATCATACAAATAGTTCCTTTTTTTTCATAAAGAATTATACAAATAGTTCATGTAACAGAGTATTCTGGAAGTTCTTGGACTCTAATCGACCCACTTACAACTCAGATTCTACACCTAAAATACTCTCTTGCCCAGTCACCAAGATGTATTATAAGGTTCCAGACATAAAAATGTTATTCTATCCACATGCAGTGCTTGACAATTGGAGCAGCATATATTATATATTCATATATAGTCAACAAATCACAGTTTCCATCATATTTTGAGTTCCAACATTGATGTAAATAAACCACAGTACCTAAGACTGATGCATTCCATTGGCTGGGAAGGGCTAGTAACTTACGATTTTTCCGAGCAACAGAAATAATGTTTGATACTCTGCGAGGAATTTTGTCAGCTTCAGAGTTATCAGAATTTGCATTTTGAATGCCATTCTCATTGAACCAGTCTTCCATAAATCGTGCAGCAGCTCCTTTATTGTCCCCACTTATCAACGAGTTCGTACGGCTCATAGAAGTTCCATGAGTTGCAAACCAATTAAAGCTACCAACTGGACCCCACTCATCATCCACGAACTTTAGAAGCGTCATCTCCTTGTCAGTATCAAACTTGTATTTGCTGCGTTCCACCGCAGGATTATTTAAATAGGCACTAGGGCTGCGATTTATACCAGCATCTAGAAGCTCTCCTGCAAGAGGTGACACCAACTTTGAGGATCACAAAAACAGTACAGATGCATAAAGTCTCCAGCGTGATTGCACCAGTATCTATATCTCAAGATCCCTTAATACAGGACAGCATATTCAGAACAAGAAACCTATAAGTATGTCAAGATCATCTCCCCATGTATAAGGTAATTACAGAGGCAAAGCATTGTTCTGACGATTTTGAACTGCGACTCAAATGGGAGCAAGGAACTTGTGGAAACTCATAGACAACCAATGGCATCATTCCATACAGCATACCTATTGGGTCCTAGTGCAAGGGAGATTTTTTAAAGAGATATCATTAGTCTGTTTGACTAAAAGATCTATCAATATAAAGGGGAAACTAAAAGAGATGAAAACTTTTCACAACACCAAAAAAAGGTTACTTGGGGTAGACATTTCTGTTTAATGTATCTACCACATTCCTCAAAGGGAAGGAAAGACCAAAACAACCGACATGTGATAACAATTTGAATAATTCATAAAGCACGTGGTCCAGCCTTTTGGACATCTTATAGTTGATACTCTTACAGAGGGGCCTTGTGTTCAAGCATTCATAAGTTTGTCCTGGAAAGATTTCCACCATTTCATGGGGCTTACGTTCCAAAGAATGAAGCCTGAAGCCTTTTGGTGCTTGGAATATCCGGCAAAATGAATAGAAAATAAAAAATAGTAGAAGTATTACACAGGAAAGTAAGCTGAGAGAGAGGGAGATATCTTAACGTGCTAAAGTTCAAAACTCTGCTTGAACTTTATCCTGCTCATCAGGATAACTAAATCTCATAACACAAAAGAAAAACAATAAGCTTTTTTTCTTCTTTATGATTTCATCATGCATCTATATTACATTACTCTAAATGTCCCGATCATGTGCTTTGACCTCAGACATGAAGAAATACATTGGTGACATAATAACATGCAGCTACCAAATCAGTAAGAGCAAAGAGTACTTTTCATTACCTTTATTCACCAACACTGATCCAGGCCGGAGATTCTCATGAGCTTGTATGATGCTTTGCTCAATACCGTCAACAAGAACATCAAATGACTGGCGCACAAACCCAAGGGATGTTACAATGTACACAACATATTGTAGATAACCCCCGGGGCCTGCATGGGTGTGAATACCGCTAATAGCAACATTATTCTCAGTATATAGGTTCCCATATCTGCAAAACAAATACAGTACAATTCCAGTTAGTGGCTAAGTCATCCTGAACATTCTACAGCAAGTTTTACACAAGACACGGCAAGAAAAAATATCATACTTCATTCAATATAAGGCACTTGGTACTGAATTGCAAGAGGAATTAATTGAAAATGGGAGGATGCATGAAACGTCTGTCCTCCTAAAGCCTATCTTGGAATTAATATACAGTAAGGTACGACCTAATCAGAAAATAAGTACCTTGACTTCAACCTCTCGAGCACTTTAAGTGTCACTAGTTGAGACGCCATGCAAGCATCAAGGTTTACAAACACCACATGGTTACCCTGCGGTTCTGCCACAATAAATGCCCGAGCTCGCAACCTTAGGTGAACACCAGATGCGATCTGCTCAGTGTTGGCATATCCCATCATATTGACATCAGCCGCAGGACCTGTGATGTCATAGCTTCCCAGCCCAACTAAGTAATCTGATGCTGAGAGTATTCCACTGCTATTCTGTAGGAAGAGTAACAGCAAAATCCAAAACCGTAACATAGCACATGGTTTCCGAACACTGAACTTCTGAGCAGGAAAACCCTCCATCACTGTCCACCAGTTAGTTCTTATTTTCCTTCATCAAAGAGAAAAACCGCGTTAAATACCCTTATACCCATTTCAAATCAATATTTGGTATGAAAACGAATCTTCAGAAGGGGATTTTTTTTTTTACTTCAGAAAATGGTGTCTAACAAAAGCAAACAGAGAATATCAGTCTACGCAGCCAATTACCCAAAAAGGTTCAAAACAATATCCAACGCTACAGCAGCTTACTTATATTAATGATGCCAGAAGAATGAACAAACATAATCCAAATCGCATAAATTTTGTTTTTTATTTTTGTTCGGCCTTTTTTAATTTATGTTAGATTCCCATTAAAATATTTTGGATTACTCATTCGTCTCAACAAGAGGAGTCTAAAAGTTAAAAATTAGACCACAAAAAAAAAACTCTTAAAAGAAGAAAAAAAGTTTGAAACAGTTGTCTTTAGCGTCATCTTACATCAACTTTTTCCAACTCCGGTTCATTTGTATACTTTCATGATTACTCTCATTGAGACAAAACACTTGCTCGGTTGCTCCTAAAATAATTGACTAAAAGCTAAACAAAATCTCACTAAAAGTATATAATACCGACTGCATTTTACCACACTAATTTAGGCCAAACGCATGCCTATCAAAAAAAGCACATATGACGTACACACCTTTATCAGGTATATTCACAGGGATGTGTATATACTTCTCTGACACACAAATTTTTTTATTCATTTGACGATAATACTACTTTATTTCTTTAAAAAGATTAACACATAATGAACTAGCAAATTATGTCAACGGCAAACTTTCAATGTACACAGAGGCTACCGTAATGCATCTCCGCATCCGAATTGTGAACCAGACTTTACTAGAGCTATTCAAGTAATCAAAGCAACTACTGGAAATCGTAAAATTGTAACACTGAAACGTACGATCGCAACAAAAGTTAAGAGTACTCAGCCAAAAAAAATACAACACAAAAGTCGAGTATCTTCAGAAATTTATAGACTAATTGCTCGGGTAGATGCAAAAACTGAACATACAGAGAATACTAAACCCTTCATCGATCACAAAAAAATCAAAACGATAATTCAAGCGGAGATCATGTACCTTGAAACCGTATTAACGATACAAATTAACGCATCCTACGGAATCTAACCTCGGACGCTTCGATTGTCTCTGCTAAATCAATTCATTTCCGGAGCAATCGAGAGAGAGAGAGAGCGCCCAAATACGACGGTCAGTGACGGAGGTGGGAGAGGGAAAACAGTAGCGTAGGAGCGAAGACTGGTAGCTCGTATTTGGTCAGTGGGCCTCTATGGTATCATGGTATGTGGGGGATTGTCCATTTTTATAGTGTTTTTTCGGATCTCCGTTCTGGCGGGGTGTTATTGATGGGTGAGGTCAAACATTATCCAAATTGATTTTTGGTGTCATCGTCCAAACGTCCCAGCTGTTTTTTGGCTTGGAGGGTGTCTAGAAAGTGGAGCGGGTAAAACCCGTACTCCCTCTTAGGTGCCCTAGCTCGGTCATACAATGTGGATATGCCCTACAGGGGAGCCGAGCTAGAGAGGCCACGAGTAGGGCCGGGCGCGCAGTACGTAGTCGACCATGACACCACGATAGGGTGCAGGGTCAGGACCGAGCTACGAATAGCTCGGCCCCGGGGTCTACAGGCCAACAACAGTATAGCCGTCCTACATGGCAGCACGGCTATACCGCTATTGGGCTAACAGAACGGCAAAGCGTTCTGGAATAGTCTAGAATACTCTCTTACGTGATAAGAGGCGTATCCCGCGGTTTA